>ML099151.1:19372-37426 GCA_003697995.1 Taxidea taxus jeffersonii
GTCTCATCTGTGGCCCATGAGAGCGTCTTCGTGTTGACCCCAGCCTCATCTCGACACCTCTCACAGTCATCAGTGGCCCTCTTCATACTGGCTGTTAACAAGATCTTTGGGGTCGTCTTGTATATTTTCTGTCCCAGGTTAGGAACTCTCTCCCTTTCAACTCTCAATGTCTTTTTGTGGATAAGAGATTGTATATGTCATGTTGACCAGCAGCCTTATGTTGATGTCAGGTTTGGTGAATGTAAAGACCTTGGGTCATGTTTACCTTCCTTGAGTGTCTTAACCATATCATTCCGTTTTTTATTGGAATAAAGCCTTGCTGTCAAGTCTGATAGTGATCTAATTTTATTTCCATTATGGGTCACCTTATCGTTTTTCCCCTATAAACCTACAGGATTCTATTCTTTTCCTTCAAAATACAGCCGTTTTATAGAACAGTATCTTCAGTGGGTTGTTCAGAGTCAGTATTTTCTGGGACGTTACTTGCTGTTTCAGTATGCCATTTCACATCTTTATTGTGAAAAATTTCTTTGAATTGTGATTTTTGGTATTTGTTGCCTTGTTTTGGTTTTCTTCTTCAGGTATTCCTATTGTCAACATGTTGGATCTTCTTTGCTTTTTAAATATTTGTCACATTCTGTCTGACCCTTTTCTCTCTTCAAATATTTTGGGTTTGAAAATTTCCTTTTTATCTTTCATTTCTCACAAGTCATTATTTGTTGATTCTCTTGTGTTTTTTCTTCTGAAAAAAATTTTTCTTATTTGTAGTTTTCTTGAGTTCTGTTTCTGAGAGCTTTTGTTTCTGATTTATGTTGTACTTTCATGTTATGTGTCATTTTTATTAGTGTCTTCTAGTTCTTTTTGAAATAGCAAATTGTAGTTTTACAGTGATTTATATGGATGTGTTTTCTTTCATGCTTTGTGGGAATGTAATTCTGTTCCATATTCTCTCTTTTCTTATAAATTTAAAGCATATTTAATTATGGTCCTTTTTATTATTCATTTTCACATGAAATTAGTCTTTCTCAACTTTTAGAAGTAGCTGTCTTCAGAATAGCTTTGTAACTTCATAGATCTCCCTGTTCTGTGGTTTTCATGTCAATTAAAGAAAATTATGAGTTCATTAGCCACTTTCTTTCTTGTCTCTCTTGTCCTTGTCCTGCTGAATTTGGATTCTACTTCCCATGTGGGGGCCCTGGCCTGAATGGAATCCTGGTGGGACAGTTGCAAGAGTATGTGTGGGCCACACTGCCTCAGGCCCTTTGGGCTTGCATGGATATCTTGCAGTCATTTGCTACTGAGCTACAAAACTCTTCTTAATTCCAGCTGCTTTTCTCACATTGCTCCACTTTGCTTGCTAGTGAAATCTACTGGTTCTTTTGGAGTTCTTTTGTTTATAGGTTTACCAGAATCCCTGATGTTGTCCTTGGCCCCACGGAGACACTGATTCTCAAGCCTTGCAGTTCGGGGGTGCATGGATATATGGTGTCACTGGGGTTTGGTGTGAATTCAGTGTATGCATTCATGGTTGTTCTCTCTACTTTTATGCATAGATTTGCGGATATTCAGTAATTATGCCACTGCTGTGGCTGCTTCTTCCCTACATCTGATGGGGACATTATTAAAGAGGTGACCATGCATGAATTTAATAAAACACAGTCCACCATAGAGCCTTGCCAAAATGAGTTCAGACCGCATCCGCAGGCAGGTATTGTAATCCGTTGTTACAATCTAGTGAAGTCAAGCCCTGAACACAGGCAAGGCAGGGACAGCTAGAGGAGGCAGTGATCTCAGTGATTGTGTCAATGAGTGTGAGAGAGGGGGCACAGGTGAGGCACGGGGGGCCTTCAGCTGACCAACAAGCACCACACTCACGGAAAGAAACCAGCATGGAGCGCAAACTGTGTGCTTAGCCCTGTCCTGGAAGCCAGAGAGGAATGGATGAAGGGCTTAAGGTTTGTGCCTTCTATGCTCTGTCAGTCTGAAGAGAGAACAGAATTTGGTCAGGAGGATTCATCACTGTTGAGCAATGTTGAGGAAGGAACTATTTATTGCTTTTCTCCAGACTGAAGCGGAGAAAAACAACAGGGGGAAAAAAAAAGGAACCCAGAGCTCTGTGCTAGGAATTTAATTAAATCTGTACTGGAGCTGGATTTTTCAGTGTTTCTCTTTGTGTGATTAAAGGTGGAGGGTTTAAGGGACTTGTGGCCCAGAAGTAGATCGCACTTGTAATTTGCAGGTAGCCCAGAGAGGCAGAGGAGGAAAGAGCTAAGCACTGTCATCTACGAAACAGGCACCGGAAATGATTCTTCCTCTCACTCTTGGCTTCGACCCCATTTCAGAACATGAACTAGGCTAGTGTACATGTGTGGGTGTATTTTGGGAGGTGGCATGTGGTACTGTAGTCCATTAATTCTCCACTGGAAAATCTGGGGAAAGAAGTTGCCCTGGCCATGCCCCACACTGATGGGGAGACTGTGGATCTCAGAAGGAGAGGGAGGGAGAGAGCACAAGCAGAGGGAGCAGCAGGCAGAGGGAGAGGGAAAAGCTCCCTGCTCAGTGGGGAGCCTTATGCAGGACGTGATCCCAGGACCCCGGGCTCATGACCTTAGTGGAAGGCAGACAGATACTTAAGCAACTGAGCCACCCAGGCGCCCCGAGAGTCTCTCGTTTGATAGGTCGGCATGGGTGTTCAGGGTCCGTTCTCTCAGCTATTCAGGACTACCACATTCAGCACAAATACATCCCCTGGACTTGCTTGGCAGTGAAAAATACTCATTTGGAAAAGTTTCCAGTGCTCAGATGTTCCTGTGCTTAGGTAAGAGTAATTGCCTCTCTTCTGAGTCTTCTGTCTTTGCTCATATTTCTCAAGGTAGATAAACACAGGGAGAAACGACGTGAGGGCAGAAGGGGGATGACAGAAAGAAGGGAAATGGCATGACGGATGACGTTAGTGGGAAAAACCCTTCCCGGCAGACTCATTTTTATGGCTGGTTTAAGTGATATGTGGAAGGTTTACTCAAAAGACAGTTTTAGTTAGGGAATGAGATTCTCCCTGTGTTATCTAATTAGCCAGGTCCTACACCATCTGTTTTTATAAAGCTGGTTGCAGTAAGGATCACCCAGTTGTTGTTTTTAAACTCTTTAACCCGTTTCAGAGGAACAAATATGAGAAGAAAACATTTAAGGAAAACATAGCTGAGAAGTTAATGCTTTAGGTTTGGCAAAGTTGGATGCACTTTACAGAAATAGCTGTGAGTGTAAGAACACAAAATAAAGTAGGAAACACTCAGTGAAGTAAATTTACCCTCATTTGCTCATTTACAGATGTGCAGATGGTCCGTATCACCTTTTTGAATAAGGCAAAAGATGCACGTAGGTGGTATTCAGGTACGGTGAAGTAGAAGGCTTGGTGTGATGTGACACGGTTCGGTACATCACAGCAAGTGCCAACACTTCGGAAGGTTGCTTTTTGCATTTATGTATTTGTTGCATTGAGTGTGCGTGTGTGTGTGCGTGTGTGTCATTCTAGGCTTGCCCACTCTGGGTCAGCAGTTTAGTAATGAAGGTTGCTGTGTAGGTAGAAACTGCCATTCAAGTGCCTAGAGCTATTTCCAGAAACACGTGATTGTCCCTAAGGCAATGGCAAAGCTCTGTTCACACGCGGGGAAGGCGGAGGTGAGGACATGGTGAGATTACAAGTGTGCGTGTCTTGCGTTTTCTCTCTGAGAGAAAAGTGTCAGCAAGCTTTCTAAAAACGTGAAACTGCTTTTTCCTGGACACCTCTTATGTGCCAGGGACAATAGTGAATTCTTGACCGCTGTTCATCTGCTCCCTCATAACCCCTCAGAATTGAGGAGCCTGGAGAATATTCTGGGAAGGAAACTGAGTTAGAGGAAATACTCCCTCAAACGGCGCTCCGGTCATCATTTGGAAGTGATGTGTCCAGAGCGAGAAAGGACATGGTCCTACAGGCAGGGCTTTGCACAGTTACTGGAACAGCACAGCATTGCTCTTGAGATGTTCCCGTGTGAGAGGCCCAGTGACCTTTCTCCATCACCAGGCCTTCTGCTCAGCTACGGCCGACGAACGATGTGGAAATCCCCTCCACCGCCACCTCCACGGTTAAACAGCACGCGATTCTGCACAGCGAGTGTTGAACAGAGAAGTGTCTTATGATGGCCGCAGGATGAGGGAGAGGTGGTTTCTTACGCTGCATGCGGAGACCAGTCACCAGATTCTGAGAACTTAGCAAACGTTTTGCCAGCATGCATGCTTCTTTCCAGCACGTGGCGGAGGTTGTAGGAAAGTCACATTTTAAAATGCCACGAGGGTAAATACATTAAGTTGAAAACAATTCCCGTGTGATCTAACTGAAATGATTACTGGACTCTGGGTCACTCTCCTAAAATTCAGTTTGAAATATGTGAGGTCCAGCAAGACGGTCCTTTTAGGGAGATAAGGGCAAGGTGATGTTCTGGAAGCCTTCTGCCATGAGAATTGGATTTAGTATTTTTGTGAAAATGCCTCATTTTTATTTCTGTTAAATAGCTTTCCACACAGATCCTCGTGAGACTCCGAGAGCTGATTTTAAAAGGCCAAGTTAACTTATTGGAGATAATGGCTATTATGGCTTCATACTGGCTGCGAGGACCCTTCTCCACACCGCCTCAGATTCTGTCTTCTTTTCCCTTGCTCTGCCTTTGATCTTTTGGCAGAGCTTTGAAGCTGCTGTCATCTTTGATTTTGACACACTGTCTTTGAGTCATTGTTTGATTCCTTGGAAAAGGCAAAAAAGGCTTATGTTCTTCTGTGCCTGTTTTTCTTTTCTTTTGGAAAGTTTACATGCAATTGTCTTAATGCTGATCTCTTCCATCCAGCGTGGGGAAAGCTCACTTTGAAGGTGGTGGGAGCCCCATGCGTGAGGGGAATTAATAGATGTGTGAAAGAAATTGGCCCCGTGCGAATTCTTTCTCCATGGGTTTGATCTCTCTGTCTTTCTCTATGTCTGTCCCTCCCTTCCTACGTCCTGCCCTCCCTTGCCCCCTACACTGCCTTGTTTTTTTTTTTTGGTGTTAAAACATCCCAATCCACTTTAAAAATGCAGGTGTCAATTGCCATATTATTTTAGTAGATTAAGAGTGTTCTACTGTGGTAGAAGATGTGTGGTGGATTAAAACCCGTTTTCGGGGGCGCCTGGATGGCTCAGTGGGTTAAAGCGTCTGCCTTCGGCTCAGGTCATGATCTCAGGGTCCTGGGATTGAGCCCCACATCGGGCTTTCTGCTCAGCAGGGAGCCTGCTTCCTCCTCTCTCTGCCTGCCTCTCCGTGTACTTGTGATCTCTGTCTGTCAAGTAAATAAATAAAATCTTAAAAAAAAAAACATTTTGGAAGGAGGTGCTGACATGGGGCTTCTCAGTGGTCAAGTAGGTTGGTGTTTGGGGTGTGGGCAGTCCTGTGTTACGCTGATTTCATTTTCAGAGTAATCAAAGTCATGGTGTGGGTTATTATCAAAGAGCCACAAATGGTGGTATGACGAATATCACTCTCTAAGCAACATAGTTTTTCTTAAAATCTGACTGTGCACTTGGATCAGGAGAGTAAGTCGTGCTCACCCTTGGTCATGTTTAGTCTGTGGGCCCTACGTTGTCCATCTACACTGAAGGGAAGCGTGCGTGGAGGCTGTGGGATGGTTTTTCATGGTAGTGTTATAATAATATTAACTGTACGAGTCATGATTATTGAAGTATTATCAAATTGTGATAACATTGTTATTTTAATAACCTTTATAACAGCAGTCATGTGCCATGAATTACTGTAAGCACGTGACGTTCATTACTTACCGGGGTGTGCAGCCCTCACCATCACTGAGTTTGAGAACAGTTTCGTCATCCCTTGGGGGAACCCTGGACCCCTTCGCCATCACCCCCTGCCCCCTCCGCCCCCGCCCCTGGCAAGCACTACACTATCTTCCGAGTCCGTGGCTTTGCCTGCTCTGCACATTTCCTGTCTTCGGGATCCTCGACTACGTGACCCTCGGCGTCCCGGCGTCCCGGCGTCCTTCCCTGAGCGCAGCGTTTCCGAGGCGCGCCCGGGTCGGAGCCCGGCAGGGCCTCCCCCACTTTGGGAGCGAACTGCATGGCTTCGTGCGCAGCGACCACGCTGGTTCACGCATTCGGCGCTGGGCGGCCGCTCGGGTTACGGCCACTCTGGCCCCGTGCATGACGCAGCCACGACGTTCGCGCCGGGCCCTCGTGCGCACTCGGGCCCTTTCTCCTGGGGACACGGCCAGGAGGGGACTCGCGGGGAGGCACGGTGACAACAGCTCGGCTGTTGGAGCGGCAGAGGACGGCTCGCTTGGCTCCCCGCGCTCGGCGCAGAGCCCCGGAGGCGCTCACTGGCTTGAGCGTCCGTGACAAGGGGCGGAGGGGCAGGGGAGACCCAGGCAGGCGTGTGCTTGGTGTTCCTCGGGGACGCGGCGCCGGCGTGGCGGCTGAAACCACGCTGCGGGCTGGGCCCGAGTGGCACGTCTGCGCACCCTGAGCCCTCGCGGCGCACCCTCCGGGGCTCTTTCTAAAGGATGGCTGTCGGAAGGGATAGAAGCGGGTCTCCCCAAAGCCTCTTAGGTTCGGATTTGGGGGAGTGTAAGCCCTCTTTTCCTTTGCATCATTCTGCGTGTCATTACAGGGAGAATAAAATGAGACGCGGTGCCCCACGTTATTGCAGTTTAAGAACTAATGTAATAACGCTGACCAATAACAAGCACTTTTTGGCAGAAACTGAATATAGCATAGCGAAGTGAGTAAGAAAGAAACCTCTCTTGTCAGGGTTGCTGACTTCTCTCTGCAGCCTTGCCTCTGTCAGTTGCTGATTTTACGGCCCCTGCTTTCCTGTCCCTAAGTGGGGTGCCAGCTTCCTCCTTTTCCTCTCTTCCAGAGCGGTTGGTCAGAGCACGAGACAGTGTGGCTGCACGTGCTTTGGGAGAGGACAGGAAGTTGAAGGTCCCCTGCGAAATCAAGGAGATGCTAGCCGTCATCAGACCACCCGCTTTTCTGTGTACACTCCCACCCTTCTTTGGTGTGACTCTTCTGTCTTAGCCGCGTGCAACTGTAAGAGAGGCTGGAAAATGGAGCCTGACTGTACCTTGCACAGAGGACAGTCAGTAGCTTTAGGGAACAAGCAGTCAGAGACCCCAAAAATGCACCTGGGGGGCACAGGGGAAGCATCTGGCTAGGAACTCTCCTACATCACCAAGTCCAAGAACTCACCAGGGGCAGCGTCAGGGTGCAGGGGAACATGTGGATGGATTTGCTGAAGGCGTGATTTGGGCGGCCCTACACCTGTGATGGAAGCTGTAAATGATGGAAGCGGTGAAGGTCACAGTGGGCAGAGGGGAGTCAAGTGAGAACATTCTTCTGGCATCCAGGAGGCACTGGGTAGTGTTGCCCGGGCCACAACTCCTCCATCTGTCACCCCCTCCACACACCCTCCTTAGGAGATGGAAGGGCCAGGCCATCACAGGAGGCCCAAGGCTGGAAATGAGGACTTCCAAACTCAGACCGAGGCCTTTGCACCAGTTGCACCTGGGGCTGGGGCTGGCCCCAGGGAACATTTTCTCTGCGGTTGGGACATGTAACCCGCTCAGAGACAATCCTGCTCTGAGATTGTGGGACATTTTTTCCCCCCTTAGTTGAGTTCAGACGTGAGACTCATGCTGAGATTTAATTACCCTTTACCTTTCAAATTCCTTAAAATAGGAACTATTTGCAGAGTACACCCACATTCTGTTAAACGCACTGATAATTTTCTCCAACAAGCCTAACATCCAGCGTGGTCTCTTTCTTTGTACCTCCCACATGTCCTACGTGGTTCCACTCCTCACTATCCCTGGTTCTTTTGTGGTGCTCAGGATGGATGTGGGTCTGGAGCAGTACCCACAGTGGGAAGGATTTTTGGCTCCACACACTGTGAACTCTGATTCATGGAGTCACGCTTTAATTGACCTATTCTTAAATGTAACTTCCTTACTGTAACAGTCACAGTGTGCAGGGCACTGGTTTATTTTCCTCCTGCTTTCTGTGTCTTTCTGGATTACCTGACACTTGTTACTTGATCTCTAGGGTCTCAGCAAGGAAGACTTTCCCTTTCCTTTTTCCTTTGAGACTAATTACAACCAGAGTGTTTTTAGTGTGCTGCATCAGTCAACAGGGTAGAATAACTGGGTTCTTTGTCAAGGTCCCTTCCATAGCTGTTCTTCAGCAGGTGATGAGGTCAAGTGGCGTGAGCTCCTGGCAGGTCCCAGGGAAGCTGCCAGGTAAGGATTTGTGAGTTATATTCCACGTCCTATTCTGAGCTTAATCCATGTTGCATTAGGTGGTGGAAACAGCCTAGTCTAGGTTGTGATGTGGTGCCAGTCTAGGTGTGATGGGGAAGGAAAGAGCTCTGTGCTTGGAGTAATGGTAGATACCTCTGTTGCCTCATCCTTGTGCCTTTCAGATATTTCATGCTGTCCTTCACTCCAGGGCTGCTGTTATTCACTCAGCAGAGTTGCTCTATCCTAAATGCCCAAAGGACCGTAACTTGTCTCATACCCTACTAGGGGATAGTCACAAACCACTGAACCCAGCCTTGTTAATTGTAAGAAGCCAGCCACCCACACATTTTGACCATCAGGGAAATAAGTCAGCCCCTCATGCCATGACGGTTGGGGATGGGGGACATTTTCTCAGTCTGAATTTGATGTCATTAAAAGCCCAGGGTGTGTGTGGAGACACACAGGAAGCAAGAGAAGTCCCTGGGAAAGAGCCAGGTGACCTTGTCAACCTTCCCTGTGCCACTTGACTGCCCCGAAAAGTATTTTTGAAGTGTCTCCAGTCACATCACATTCCACAGAGGGCTGCTGGAAGGGCATCTCTAAGTCATTGCCAGACACTTGGAAGCATTTCAGACATACTCTGGGGCCAAATGCATCTCCTTGACTAGTGACATTTTTGCTACTTTCACATATAGATTCATGTGGTTCCAAACTTCGTTCTACTGATATCATAATTGCCACATGATTATTTTATTCTTTAGAAACATAAGGATGATTTTTTAAATTAATTAATTTATTTTTAAAGATTTAATTTATTTATTTGACAGACAGAGATCACAAGTAGGCAGAGAGGCAGGCAGAGAGAGAGGGAGAAGCAGGCTCCTTGCCGAGCAGAGGGCCCGATGTGGGGCTCGATCCCAGGACCCTGGGATCATGACCTGCGTCGAAGACAGAGGCTTTAACCCACTGAGCCACCCAGGTGCCCCAGAAACATAAGGATGATTTTTAAGATACTTATGGTATTCTTGGAGTTGGTGCTTCATAATAAATATGACAGTGGTTTTGACTGAAAACTCTGTGTCAGTGAGTATTTAATAATTTCAAGGTGTGATTCATGGACAGTCATTCATTGATGGCCTTTCAGTTTGTGTTCCTTTGGAAAAGGACTCTGAGATGAAGATTTATTGCATGCAGGTTACTGGGGAGCTGTTCCTCTTAGAAAACACTGCAAGGGCATGAAGAAGCAAGACAGAAAGGAGAGGGCATCCACAAAATGGTATGTCATTAAGCCAGGTTGCACAGAGGGTAACTTAATGCCCCATAGGAGTTCCAGGAAGCAGTGTAAGACCGGAAGCCTCCTAAAGAGCAAGGGAACTGTGGTATTTATACACCCCCAGCGGTGGGCTCTGGGAACTGGGATATTTATACTCCCCCAGCGGTGGGCGGTGGGGACTGGGGTATTTATACACCCCCAGCGGTGGGCGGTGGGAACTGGGTATTTATACACCACCAGCAGTGGGCTTTGGTGGTGATGGGGGTACAGCGTAATTCTCTCGTACTTCAGGCCTCTAGATGTACACTCCAGTCACTAGGGGGAGCCCTCAGGAACTGAGCAGCCAGGCTGATAGTTTCCAGAAGGCTCAGGGGTCTACAGGTGGGACCTACCAGCATCCACTGCAACCCCCTATGGTCGATTCCTTAAGCTGTTGGAGTTAAGAAAAAAAATATGTGGTATGAGCGTTGAATTTTATTGAAGCAATTAGAAAATTAAAGAATGGCTTGTTTTCATGAGATGGACCACAAAGGGAAGAAGGGATTCTGAGAAGGAATTTACAATGATGGAGTGTTTGGGAAAAGCTCTTCCAAGAAGGGTTATTTAACTTGTGCTTTGGATGAAGCAAAATCTTTGGGTCTCTGGAAGGGAGAAGAGGAAAATCCCAGGTAGGACAAATAACAAGAGAACAAGAAGGGATGAGTGGAGAATGACAAGGTACGTGTCATTGGGAAACAACTGTGCAGGGCTCAGTTGTAGTTCTGCACGTCCTCACAGTGAGGCATGGGTTGCTCTCGTAATCCCACGCTTTCTTTTCAAGGATGTTGGTGTAGAGAACAGCTTGGAAGACAGAAATAGCATCTCCTTCTGGGGCAGAAAACAGGTTAGCTTACCCTCCACTGTTAGAAACTTAATGTTTCCCTCCAGGGCAAAGATCATGCGGGATTCTGCCCATTATAAAAGATTCAGGTTCCCCGAGCTCTGGGTTCCCCTCCTGTAATGCAGCTCACTGTGTAGACAGGTATCCTCGCACTTTGCATCATCTGGTGGAAGTTGGGGCATGGGGAATGGGCTCAATCAGTGTCACTCTGGCTGTCATTGCTGGTGAGTAATCAAGTCCTTGGTCTCTGACCCAGCAGTTTTGTGTCTTATGCCAGCATCGTTGAACCTGTGGCAGGTACACCTGTTTACTTATAAGTAGGTAAAATTTCAGACCCTTCACAGTTTTGGATACTTTTAAGCACTGTGTTCAAGGAAACGATGTCATTCAAGTCTCATAATGGGTTATTGTTTCCATCCACATTTTACATCTAAGGAACCTGAGACTCAGATTAAATAATGTGTCCCAAGGTACTCAGCTTATAAACAAAGAAGCTAGTGTCCACAATTAGGGTGCCATGACTTCAGAACTGTGTTCTTTCGTTACCCTTGTGGCTACCCAGTGATATGTTTGTGGGCTCCACCACTGTGCAGGTGAGGTGGCAGGTGCGGTAGCAGAGTGATCCTTGTCCCTGCTGGGAAGGATAGTCTTGAAGAGGGGCTGGTATGGAAGGGAGGCTGTGGTGCAGTGGGCCGGATCATGGAGAGCTTGCAGTGAGGGCATCTTACTTAACATAGAGCACAGAGAGGCAGGAATTTAATTAGTGAAGTTATGAAATTGAGACAAGTACGCCTGAGCTGCTTTCTCTAATTTGAATTCACAGAGGCACATATGGGCACATCACCAAGGATTCAATTAATGTGGCCCAAATGTGCATGAGGTGCATGGGCATGGAACCTGCTTCTGGGAGGTGAGGGGGCCAGGAAGGACCAGGAGTTGCCCATGAGGCAGGACTCTGATCTGGGGTGGGCAAGCAGGGGGGTTCCAGAAATGTGGGTAATGCAGCAGGAAATGGGAGATTTCAGCAGGTTCCAGGTGTTTAGAGCATAAGCATAGCGCGGTGGAAGAGTATGGGTGGTGAGGAGGGTGTTGATTTGAGGAAGTCTGGAAAGGGTGAACATATAAAAGCCACTGCCAGTATCTGTGAACATCACTGCCTTTTTAGGCCCTCGCATTCCTTTGTGAGGCAGGAAATATCCCCGCTCAGACCTCTTGATTCCACACTATGGCCACACACATCGAAAGGACCTGGGGCTGGTGGTCTAAAGTGCAGGTCCCTGGGTTCTGTGCAAAATTACCAAATGAAATTCCTACTACAGGCAGGAACCTGCAATTTAACAAGCTCCATAATCAGTCCTTTCACACATTAAAGTTGGAGAAACCTTGAGTAAGAGTATACATTGGTCCTTTAGAAAGTGCTCTCAAATTAATGTAGGTATATTTAGCCAGGAATATAAAAGTACCATTTATTCAGCTCCACTTACGTGCTCGGTCCTGAACTAGGCATTTCAAACATGTTATTTGGTATATGATTTTAGAAATGAAACCATATTGTCAGAATGGTTATTAATATTACACATATGAGGAGTCTGCCTTCAAGAACGTAAGTAGATTGCCAGATAATCTAGCAAGTGATAGAGCCAGGATCTAAACCCAGGTTTCCTAGACATGGAGAGAGAGAAAAGTCTTGGCTGGCAGGAAACACAGTTGGGGTGGGATGGGCTTAGGCACAGATTTTGGTCCTCAGTTCTTGCCTGGCTCAGACTGGACCGCAGATCCTGGAGAACATGGCAGACAAATATTAGAACCAAAATGGTGTCTGGTATTTAAGATAATGTCTGAGACCAAAAGGGTGAACTAGGACATTGGGATTTATGATTTGGTTTAACAAATGAACATGGCAGAAACCACGTTCTAGAAATGAGTCACAGTTTTCAAGATAGGGAAGCAATACAATTGACTTACCTTTTCTTGAGCTCCTGTAGTAGGATTTATGAAATTTCCTAAAAATTTGGAAGGAGAAGAATGATTATGAACCCATATCAGGTCTGACTGAAAGAGGGAGAGGAAGCCTAGGAAATAGAAGTGCGGGGGCAAAAGTGCAGGCATCTTCACCAAGCTAAAGAATTCCTGGGTCTTCTTCCAGGGCAGATATTATAAGTGAAATAGGACTAACATGAATGGGCTCACAGAACATTAACCTCAGTGTTGCTTCTCTTGCACTAGCTTTCCCCCCCAAAGTGGCAATTCATGGGAATTGGGACATACACAGGTCTGGAGATGCTCCCAAATCTCAGCTTCGGGAAGGGCAGCCTGGGTAGATCCAGTCAGCCTGGGGCCGATTAGTATTCAAGAACTCTGTTCAAATACAGTCACAGAGAGACAGAATCTCAAATCTAGAGAGGTCGCAACCCTGTGCAGACAGTTTATTGGAGCACGGTCGTGACCCAGTATAAGAGCGGTCTGTGAATGAAATGGCCACATTCAGCCACATGGATGCAAATAAGGAAATTCCAGCTTAAATTCTTTAGTTGGTGGTAGAATTGTGTGTAATTTTGGAAGTCTCTTGTTCTTTGGTTCTAATACAACCATGACATGTTTCAACAGAGATGGTCCTCATTTTTCTTCCCTTTTTTGCAATGCCATCCTTTTCCTTTGCTGTGTGAGTATGATACTGGAACATCAGAGAAAAGAGAGAAAAAAACAGGTCAAACATTTGACTTGTTTTGTCTATGACACCAAACATATGGACATGTGGAAATGATCATTAGAAGGTTGGGTGTTATGTGAATAAGGAATTAAGCCATGGCGGATGTGTATTACAATGTAAACTCCTCCAACTCAGATACTGCAAATACCTGCTAACATTTGAGAACTCAGTGATGAGGACATAACATTCTGAAAAAAATGAAAACTATTGGAAATGTTTGTGACTAACACAAATATTTCAAGTCTAGTGTTAGGGAACCATTTTCTCTGTAACAAAAGTTGAAAGAGAAGTGTGATCAGATATGCTTTGGAAAGTCTGATTTAACTGGAAGCATATAAATAAGCATAATGCCCTATTTAAATACCAGCATAGGTTATGGATTTTCTAAAGTCAAATTTATATTGCCAGTATAAATATAGATAAAGATGGGAAATGTATCTGAGGGTTGTTCTAGAATTTAACTGAATGTCACTGACATTTTTAGACCATTTATTCACATTTATGCTCATTGATAATCATTATGTCTTAATCATGTCTTGTGTGATAAGCCATTTAATGACTTTTATTCAAATATCTCTTGATTAATTACTGCTGAGTGACCTAAAGCCACTGATTTTCATCAGGCATTTTGTCTTCTTTGCAAGAAAAAAAGTATTCCTAACACTTTTGAAGGCTATTTAAAATTTGATTCAAGTTTAAAAGCCAGCCAAATAACATATAAAGTTTAAGTAGCTCAAATATCATATTTATTAATTTGCACTTATAGAATTATCAGTGAAATTATTAAAATTTGGGTGCTTAAGGCTGACTGTGTGCTGTACTTAATAGATTTAATCAAAGCAAAGAACTAACTTGATTTTCTTCATACCCCAAGCCCCACTTGCTGAGTCATCTCAGTCAGTGGACATGCGCTGGTCATTTTGACCAAAAATTTTAAAAGCGTTGAATTGAAATTTTCCCTTTGGTCACATCAGAGAAGTGTTTTTGGAGCTCCTGCCTGTACCCAATGCTACAGTAGGTGAGATGAAAAGTAAAATGATTTGTAAGTGGATTTCTTAAGTGTGGAATAGGATGATAATCTTCACTGTTCTAATTTGCACAATTTGACCTATCAGATTAGAATATGATATTACAATTCAGTTACATAGGGATGGAGGAACAAATGTGGGTCAGGGTTATCCAGGAAGGCTTGACAGAGTAGAGGCATTTCCAGGGGATTTTCAAAGTGTGTACACATTCATCTCATACAGGAGTTCTCAATCAGAAGCTGTTTTACCTCTCAGTAGTTACTTGGCAATATCTGGAGACTGCTTGGGTTTAAAGACACAACTGGACAGACAATCATAGTAAGCTGCCCTAAGGGAGAGTTAGCAAGAGTCTTGAATGGCAGAGTCAGACCCAGGACGTCTTTACTGTAGGAATAATCAGACTATAAGTTTAGTGAACTTAATCAGTAGAAAAAGGAATCAGTAAGGAGGGACAATGAACATAATTGCCTTTGCAGATATTAGAGGTAATGAAGTATATATACTAGAAATGAAATAAAACAACTCAAAGTAAAAACATCAAAAGTCGAGTAGATAGATTAGATACAGCTGAAAAGAGAATGAGTGAGCTGGAAGGCACAGCTTTCAGAAATCACTCAGGGCAGCTTAGACTTTAAATATATAGAAAATAGATGGAAGGAAGGACAGGGAAGACATATTAAAATGGTAATATCATAAATTTATTTACAGTTCAGGAAGGAGGACAGAATGAGGGGGAAAACATGTCAAAAAAGCAATTGATTAAACATACAGTTGATTAAACATGAGGGAAAAAGAGAAACTTAAAAATTCTGAAGCTTCAAGAAGTTTGTCCTTGTTAACAAAAGAGGGTATCGAGAAAATGTTTTGGGAGGACTGTGGAAGGTTTGGCTTTGAAATGTTGAGGTAATGAGATAGTTGGGATATGTGGGCATGAGCTTTCGGGATCATGAAAGTATTGAAGCAGAAATTTGGGAGACCAAAGAGGAAATTTGGTCATGACAAAGGACAGTTTTTCCAAGAAGTAAATGTGGAGGGAAAAGCAAGGAGTTCAGAAGGGCTAGGAGTAATTGTAGAGACTACTGTCCTAGAATTTAGAGACCTCGGAAGGAGAATGCTAGACAAGCGTGGGACAGGATCATAAAAGCTGAGATGAGAGAAAGTCAGTTAATGACAAAAGCTGCGAGTGGTTCTGTACTAAATGAACGACAACACGATTCCTTTGAGGGGTAATTTAGTGACTTTAGATTGGAGAGATTCAGGGAGGGAGTGGGTGGTTAGTGCAGAGAATTGGCAGCATGGAATTTTGGCTCTGACAATAATAACTAACACCCAGGGCCCTGTTCTGGCCAAGGTCACTGGATGGGCTTTGCGGTGTTCATTCCAGTGTTGGTTTGAGTGAGTGCGGTCTTGGGTGAGTAGTAGTAGGCCGGAGTGCCTGACCCTGGTTGCAGTTTAGTTTCTATCTAGTGACTGGGTGAGGCAATATTGGAACAAGAGAGCCTGAGGGGCATGCTACCCGTCTTTGAGATCAGGGTGGTTTAAACCATCTCCTTGGATGAATCCATGGGGAACTTCTTGCTTGGTGTTCGTGATGATGGGGAAGTGTAGCAGACAGAAAGAATATGGGCCTTGCTTGAAGTGTGACTGGTGGCTCAGCAACTCTGGAGAGTTGTGTGGACCTTGGCTTGGCCACTAAACTTCTGACCCTAGTGTAGTACAGACTCAGTCATGCAATGAGAGCTGCCGTCCCTGCCTTTCCGAGGAGAAAGAGTTGGATATAATTAAAGCTGGACTTGGCAGTTGTGGGGTCTTAGAAGATAACTGACATAACTCTTAAAATCCACAAATAGCGCAACCAGGGGTAATGATTAGATCAAGCCTCATAAGCCCAGGCAATCACACTATGGCTAAGGAAAGAGTAGAAAGGAGTTAAAAAAGTTTATTTTGGTATCTTTCTACATATGTGTGTCTATATACATACATGTGTGTACAGGCATATGTAAGTATGCATATGTGTACATGTATGTGTATGTGTGTATGTATAATATATATAACATGCATAATAAATAAGATAATAAAAATAAATATAAATAATATAATAAAAATAAAATAAAATATTTTAAAACATTTTATTGTAAAACAAACACATACAGAAAAATACACAAAGCAAATATTTAGTTCAACAATTTATCACAAAGCAAACATGTCAAGAAATAGTGGTAACCATGTTCTTGCTCTCTTGTTCAATTATGGCTTTAGCAATTGACATTGACCTTTTCTCTGAAACAACTAAAAATATGTATTTTACTTACATAATATACATAATTATACATAACTAAATATACATAATAAATGCACATAATTAAAATATGTATTTTGATTACATAATATAGTTACAGTAAAAACCAGATAAGGCAGTTTCTGTGTTTTCCCATTTTACAGAGGAGCAAACTGAGTTTGAGATGGTGGGTGACTCAAGTCAATGTGTCGAGGCTATGGAGGTTTCCTCTGTAGCAGATAGGATTTAACTCCACTACGCTTCTCCTATTGAAATCTGGGTCCCAGGACTTGCAGAAGTTGTGGGCTGCAGTTTTGCCGATCTGACCATGAATATTTTAAAATAAATGATCGGTGGGCACTTTACCCACAATACGTGCTTCAGTGGAGCCGCCAGATTACGTAGGTTGACTTGTGGGCAGGAGAGCAATCACCTGATGATTCCCCTTTTCTCTCCGTGTCTCTCTCTTCCTGGTTTTCATTTCACCCAGGCATCAGGCTGAAAGAATCAAATCATCTTCCAGAAATTAGGTCACATAATTGCTTGGAAAATAACATTAACAAAAGCTGCTGATCATGAAGTAGGTGATTCTCCTTTGAAAACTGCTGTTTCATCTCGGTCTCTGCCCTGTGTGTCCGATGATGCTTAGTGCAGTTGGTGGGAGGTGCACTCGGGGCCGAGAGCTCCCTGCACGTCGTGAGGATGCCTAGATCCTGGATGCCCTTGTTTAATCAGGCAGTTGTTTTCCTGAGGAGTCGTGAGGGTTGGTGAGAGTAGGGCTATGTGATGGATGGGAGATGGTTACGTTGTTCTTCAGACAAATGGCAACCATATATTTTACAACCAGGAGATAAACATGGTAATAGCCAGACAGAAAAGAAGAAAATAGCCTATTCAGGGGAAATCATTTTTAAAAGCTTACAATAATATAAATAAATGCCTTTCTATTTTTCCCCTGGCATTTTTTTTTTTTTATTTCTCAGCAATAAAAAGGTTTGGCTTATCACCAGGAGTAGCAGGGACACAGTGTAATGACATGAAAATGATGCCTTACATTTATGCAATGGGCTGAGGTTTCCAGAGCCCTTTGAGTGATGGAGATGAGACGCTGAACCATGAGAGGAGCTGAAGGCCCTCCTTGTATCCACCCCATGGCCACAGCCTTATTAGCCTCTTGGGAATGTGCCTTCCTAAATTACACAGTGAACTAGGATTTGAAGCCAGGATTCCCCACAGGAGCCTGTGTTCCACATGCCCAGGATTGTAGAGTCCACAGGACACACGGAATCCTTGAGCCCCTGACATTGTATCAGAATTGTGTGTGGAGAGGTGTTTGTTTATTTATTTATTTTTTTTGTTTTGTTTTTGTTTTTTTTAGATTTTATTTATTTGACAGACAAAGATCACGAGTAGGCAGAGAGGCAGGCAGAGAGATAGAGGAGGAAGCAGGCTCCCCAGCAAGCAGAGAGCCCGATGTGGGGCTCGATCCCAGGATCCCGGGATCATGACCTGAGCCGAAGGCAGAGGCCTTAACCCACTGAGCCACCCAGGCGCCCCTGTTTGTTTATTTTT
>RCUC01118274.1:0-10636 GCA_003697995.1 Taxidea taxus jeffersonii
CTGTTTGAAGAAAGCTCCGGGACTCAGGTGGGGCTGAGAACTGGGCTTGTTGACTCTGCCTCCCTCCCCAGCAGCTGTCTATATCTGGAGGGTGGGAGAAGAGAAGGGAAAGTCAGGAAGGGGCTCCCTTTCCATTTCTAGAGCCAGACCAGGAAGACAGAGAAGCTGAGAAGTCCACCCTGGCTCTGTGGATTCATCTCCCATTCAGGACTGGTGGATTCACAGAAGCTCTTTCTTTCTTTCTTTCTGCGGAAGCTTTTCTGTTTTGGTGTACCCTTCTTGGCTTGTTTGAAAGCCCCTCAGTTTGTTACTTCTTGTTGAGGCTCAAATCTGGAAGAGGGCTTGGAGATTGTCCATGTCAGGGGGGTCACAAACTGTGCCACTTACAGAGGGCAGGCAGGGAACAATGTGCTGATCAGGCAGTTAGAAAGGCCAGACAACTGGATGCTTAAAGTCAAATTGTCCCAATAAATGGTCTAAACAAAACTAATGTGTTGCCCTTGGGCAGTCATATCCCCTATATTTATAGATCAAGAAATTAAGATCCTAAGAAGCATTATTTATTTGTGTGTATGTGTTATCATGTCTCCCAGTGGATTGGTTGGGGATTGGTTGGAACACCCCACAGTCTGGTCCCACCTCCAACCTGTTGGATTCCCAGCTCGCTCTCATCCTCAGGACCCATTAGGATTCTTCTATAATCATTTCTCTAGATGATGAGTTCCTTGAGGTCAGGGAGTCATCTGTCTTCTATAAATCTGAGCATTTCACATCCACTGATGCAAGATTCCAGATGCAGAGCCAGGACTGGAACTCAGGTCTCTTCTTCCTCCCTCCCCAACACCCCAGGAACCCAGTGAGTATAAGCCATCTTTGTTCTTTCCAAAAAAGGAAGAAAATCCAACATGACTTTTTGCTTCCCCTAACGTAGTAAACCTTATTCAGGGTTTAGATAAGGGAAGTCTAGAAGCTCACCTAGGGGATGTTCAGGGATCCTAAGAAATATCCAGGAAGTCTTGAGCCTTGAGTGGGGGTCTAAAAAAGGGAAGAGGAGCCCCAGAATATGGGGAGAGGGGTGGCAGACATTTACAGATTAGCTGGCAAGGCTGGGGATCAGTAGATAGAGTGTGTGCACTTGGGAGGAAGATGCTGTTGGGTCCAATTATTTTGAACATTGATCATGACATTCTTGTTCTTAATCTTGGTAACCCTCTTATATCCCACTGGGAAATTTAACAAGGTAGCAACTTAGATCACTACCGTATAATCAACCAGTTTACTACTTTCATTGAAGATGGAGGTGATAGAATGGGCACAGAGGACAAAGGACAGTTATCTGAATGGAAGTGCCTGCCACCATATAAACCTTAAATGACACTGGGCTGAGCCCCATGCCTCCAGCCTCCAGATGTTCCCTAAGATCCTCAAGTGTTGGCTTTGTTGCCTAGGTGGAAGGTAAATGAGAACGACAGTGGCAATAAACTCACATGTTCACCATTTACTAAGCACCTCCTATATGCCAGGCACTGTGCTGGAAGCTGTGGGTATTAGTAAACAAGACATATCTTTGAGCTGAATAGAGGTAAATTGATATGACTGGGAGGACATAATGACTAGCTTTGCCTCGACTTCTGTGATGGAATTTACTGTGAGGGTTAACCCCCCTTTCCCGGTGGGTGATCTGACAGCTGAGGTGGAGTTGTCCAAATGACCTGTCACCAAGGTTTGTGGCTGACAGCTCGAGGATGCCACCACCTCATCTTCCCTCGGTTCCTCAGATTTCTCATTCATCAAGGGGGCAGAATACCTACCTTGTACCTGTGGTGTAACCAGAGGCAAGGCCAGGTACCTGAAGTTCTGGGGATGAGAAGTGTTGGGAGGGAGTGTTGGTTATTTAATCTTCAGGGTCTGAGCCCCACTGAGACCTGAGACCATCCTTTGCCTCACCCAGGCACCTAGATCATTAGCCTGTCTTCACTGACTGGTGACTCTGTGTGTGTGTGTGTGTGTGTGTGTGTTGGAAATAGGTACCTCCAATGAATGAGTTCTCTTCATATTCAGATCTTTGCATCTGAGTTTAGCCACCGTGGAGTTGGTCTTAAATCTACGACAAAGCTCAACTAGCTTGGTCTTAAATACATGAAAAAAAGCCAAAGCAAGTGGCTTAACTAATGGAGTTTCATTGAATTGCTGAATGGAGCCCTTCTTTTCCAGCTTGTGTGGGCAACACCTGAATTTCACAGCGCTCTACCTTTGTGAACCTCCCTCTCTCTGACTTTATTTGATAACACGTGCCTTAGCTAAAGAGATGGCTCAATGATGAGTAATCTGGAAGGGGATCTTTGCCTATGCCATTCTCTATCTTAGATGGAGGACTCTTCCCCAAGGCTTTCTTTTGGAAAAAAAAAAAAATTCCCTTATAACTGGCTTGAATGTTAGAAAATAGCAGGGAAAAATTCCAGCTAGGAGCAGAGTTCTGACAAGGAAGCAGGGTGCTGAATCTTCTGTGGCTCTGCCATGTTACTTTCCTTTCCTTCTGCTGTAGTGCTTTGCTTTAGTGAGCATGAGAGATGAAAACCAAATCTTTGCAGAATGCACTCTTTAATCCTGACATTAGTCAGGGACTCACCAGTGAGAAATTACTACACTTGATGGCTTCTAAATGGAAGGGGAAAAAATGAAGAAGAAGGTGGCTTCCTGTCCAATTTGCTGCTGGGCACAGGGAGGAAAGCAGGAGGAGGGACCCTTGAGATGGAGACCAGGATTGGGGGAGTTTGACCTTGAGCACACCTCCCAACATTTGGGCTGTTCAGTCTCCTCCAGTCTGAATTGAAACAGGAGGACAAGGATTCTGTTGGGCTGTTCCTGAGCAAATGGAAGCTTTAAAGGCAATGCTGCATGTGCTGAGTTGCACCATGACACTGCCCTCATTGATCTGTGTTTAATAAGGATGACTTAATCAGACTTGCACCTGGAACTCGTTTGAATTTGAAGCCTTGTCGATATTATCAGAATATCTTTGCATTTGAACCAAGAATGTCTCTGGCTGGCCTCTTCTGTGATAAGGAAGGGTTGGTACTAGAGGATGGTTGGTGACCATCTGCTCCATCAGTCCGCTGAGGATCATATCGGAGCAGATCAACAGTTTAAATTCCCAAAGGAGGAGGCCGGGTTAGAAATGAGGGAGTCTGCCCCACTTGAGCACCTCTGCCAGACCTTGATTCCCCATCTGTGAAAACGAGGCGGTCGGTCAAATGGACCCTAAGACTTTCTGGCCCTCCAGGTCAGCCATCTTGAATGGAGACTCCAATTACTTCTCGATTTTCCAGGACAATCTTTTTTTGTGGCTCACTTATGGAGAATATTTAGTCTAAGACCAGTTTCTAGTTCCCTCCAGCCCCACTGCTGGTGAGACACCTGACTGCCAGTGCCTTCAGAGGGTGCATTCTCCTTTTAGCCTCTGCCTGAGCCAACATCATTTGCAAGGTAAATCTGCTGCATATTAGGTATGTGCATGTGTGCGTGTGTGTGTGTGTGTGTGTGTGTGTGTGTGTGTAAACATAGGCATACACATCCATGTGTAAACATAGACGCAATGCATTGCAAAGCAGTGTTATCATTTGACCATCTGCCATTTTGGATTATCCGCAGCTTCGTTCACCCGCTAGAGTTGATGTAAGGCTGCCCCTAGAGAGACAATTTCAGGGAAAGGACTGGTGGGGTAGCAATTTAGATCCATCCCTACCTGCTAACCCCACCGTTCCTCCTGAACCCCAACTCCCTCCATACTGCCCTCATCATTGTCCTGAAGGGCCCCCAGGAGCTCCCCTTCAAGGAGTACAAAAGAGCTTGCAGTCGGCTCTTAATTATTCAGGGATGGATGGATCCAGTGTATAAAGCACCCGACCCAAGCCTGTTCTTTCCCTTCTTTTGGTGCCTGGGGTAACCCTATACCTGTTTTTCGAAGCTGGGGGAGATCTTATCATTTAATACAAACTTTTGTTTCTCCAGCTTGTTCCCTCTGCTCCTCTTCCCTCAAGGCGCCTGGGGGGGGACCAGAAGCCCTCTGAGAGCCTTCCTCCACCTAGAACAGACTGCCTTTAAGGTCTACACATTGCTCTGTTGACCAGGGTGTGTTTCTGCCTCAAAGCAGGACAGAAGAGGAAAATACCACTAGACTAAGTCTAGATTCTGCGGGGTCAGGTCCCTATAGGTTTCCTGGGATTCTGGTTTTCTTCCCTTCTCCTGTTTGTAGAGCCAGCTGGGCCCCCTCAGGAGTCTCCGTCAGAGTAGGATCCTTGTGGTGAAAACTCCCAAACGGGCCAGCTCCGAGGAACACTTCTGGGAATGCCCTTCCTGGCTGAGGGGGCATTTTCCTGCATAGACCAGGTACCTTGGGGCCACCTGCTCCCTTTCTCCCTTTCCTCTAACTTGTGGAGCGAGTCTCTCGGCATATGGGGCCCAGCCTGGAGAGCAAGCCTCCACTGATCTCTGTATTCAAGTAACAGTAGCTGGCCCACTTCAGCTCTAACTCACTGGTTTCTATTAAAATCACCTGGAGAGCTTTGAAAACCTATAGATGACCAGCCCCATCCTAGACCTTTTACTTAAGTCAGAGTCCCTGAGCAACTGATATTTTTTTGAGCTTCTGATACACAACCATGGGTGAGAGCCACTGACCTAAATCTTCGTTCCTAGGCTCCCCCTGGCCTCACGCCAATGGCATGCAGAATCTCTTTGCCCTCAGCCCTTCAGAACAGCCAGGTCCTTTCTAGTAGTTACCAGCACAGCTCCTGGCATTCGGATCATAGCTACTGTTTGTGTTCCTGTGTTCTGAATTTAATGACTTTCTATTATAAGCTGATTGTGGGAGCACCCTTCCAGGGTAACTTCTTTGTGGTCATTTCTTCTTAAAAAGCATTTATAAAAGCAATGCATATTCCTTCAACATCATTGCTTATTTCCTTCTAGATATGTAGATAACAAAATTGTGATTGTACCCTGCGGTGCTCTGTAACCAGCTTTTTCCATTTCATAACATACTGAGAGAATTTTCCTGTGTCTTAAGTATTCTCAAATGGGCTTTCTAATGACCTCCAGTATTCCATCATATGGATATGCTATAATTTATTTAATGAATCCTCTGTGGGTTGGACATCTAGGCTGTAAACCATTTTTTACTGCTTTAAATAATGCTGCAGTGAACATCCTTATACGTAAATCTTTGTGCCCATTGATGACTATTTCTTCAGGACAGATTTCTAGAAGTGGGGATATTTATGCTTCCCTTTAACATGGACCTTCTAGACATTTTTGACTGACTTCCGATTGCAGTAAAAATTTTTCATATTCAGAGCTGAAAAAGCAAACTGTTTTCGCTTAACTCCTTTGAGCCCGCAAACTGGCTGCTTCACCCCTACTTGACCTGAAGGTCAGATTCCGTGCCCTCGCCTGGTGCCTCAGCTCCACCTCCAGGTCTGTTCCACAAATTACTGCTCCCCCTCTCCAGGTGAGCTCCAAGTCTCTCCTGCTCCTAACACCCACTCCGCCCCGCCCACATATTTAGTTTCTTCTTTCACCTGCTTGGCTTTTTCCTCTTCGGGTCTCCAGCTCAGGAACTATCCACATTCCCTGCCTTCAAGCTATTGTTCCATAATAACAGCTATTATTTATTGAGCTGTTACTATGCACCGGGCAGTCTGTTAAACTTTGTATACCCATTCTCTCTTTTAATACTCATGGGCCTCTGTGCATGTATTCTGCAAGAAGAAACTGAAACCTTGAGAGAGAAAACAATTTGCCCATGGTCACCCAGTTAAAACATAGCAGAGCTGGGATTTAAACCCAGACTGTCTGATTTTAGAGCCTAGCCTCTTAACTATGTATACTTTGTATACTTTGAATGTCTGTATATGTGTGTATACTTTGTTTCATCCTTGGCTTATGGTATCAATACATTGTTCACAAAGGCTCCGTTAGCATCCTATGGACATGGACTGTGCCTTTCTCCCACAGAAGAGCAGTTCTCTCCTACGAGTGGCAGGAGAGTGGCTATTTGTTAGGAACCCCTTTTCCTTTTTCACTTCCTTGATTCTGTCCTCACCCCTTCCTCCAGGTACCCCGTGCCAGAAAACATTTCTTGCTTCCTCACTGACCAGCTGCCAAGATCCCAGCATGCCTTGCAGCCTAGCAGGTCCAAGTTTGACATATCCCTATTGCAGCTTCCCTACCCAGTCAGAAGAATTTGGATGCTGCTTGCCCAGTATGGCTTATAAAGCTGTCAGGGAGGCATGCTACAGCAATGATGAGGGGATAGGCAGTCTGACTTCTGTTGGATGTCAAATACTGTTTAAAGTGGAGGAGTGGATACATTTTTGTATTCTTGCCTCTTTAACATCGCCCTTGTCCAACAGATAGAGAAATAGCAACCGAAACTGTCCTTCTGATTTGATTCTGACCAAGAGCTAGGTGATGATGTCACGGTGCTTGGATGAAAGACACCACATCAACCTGGTATTAATAACAGCCAGAGAAAGAAATGACATGCCCACAGACCTTCCCTAGAATCTAGGAAGTCTGATTTTAGGAAGTCGGATCTTGTGTTTAGGGATTCCAAAAGGGAAGATGGCTTATGGCAGGTGAGATTCTGAAAAATGAGGCTTCACATTTTTATCCATGAGTTGGATGAAACTGGAGTAAGCGAGCTTATCAAATTTGTTGATGACAAGACTGTGATGGGCAGCTCCTATAAAAGACAGAATAAATATTCAAAATGATCTCAACAGACTGGAATGCTGGGTTTAAACCAACAAGATGAAATTTAACAGGGGCAGATGGAAAGTCACATTTAGATTGCACAAATTAATTGCTCAAGTTCATGAGGGGGATGGGGGTGGGAGCAGACTTGGTTTGGCTGCAAATCCTCAGGAAGAGATCTGAGGGGTTTAATTGTGCACAGGCTTTATAGGAACCGGCAGGGTGAGGGGCTTGCTCAAAACAACACCGTCTTCAGTGGTATGAAGAGAAGTGCAGGGACTAGATTGGGTTCTCCCTGGTCATTATGTCCTCATCTCTGGACATGGATTTTAGAGGGGACCCAGACCGACTCCAGTGTGCTACGCGGAGGGCAGCCAGCAACAGGAGGGGTTTGGGAAACCCAGCCACAGAAGGTCTGGTGAAGGAAACTTGTCCACTTAGACGGGGAGAAAACCCTGGGTTTCCTGGTGGCTGACTGCAGAAGAGGCAGGAATTCTGGTAGGAGAAAACACAGCTCATCCACCTGGGAGAAGCAGGAGACTCCAGAGTGGGAAGTACAGGAAGCTGGATTTTTTTCAGAATGACCATCTTCCCAACCAGATGGGTTGTGATGAAGCAACACCAGCTGTCAGTCTTGCTGTCCAGGATGCTGCTGGGGGACTCCCGTCCTGGAGACAGATGATCAACCTGGAAGCGAACCTCTATCTCTGTGTGGCTCTGAATCTGGAGGACACCTGCTTCCTTTCCTGATTGCTCCAGAGCAGTTGTTCTCAAAGCCACATCCCTGACCAGCAGCATCAGCTCCTCCTGGCACCTGCTAGGAATGGGAGAGTTCTTGGGCTGAACCCCAGACCTACTGACTCAGCAATTCTCATGCTGGCACCCGGCAACCTGCCCTCTGACAAGCTCTCCAGGCCATCTGGATGCTCGCTGAAGTTTGAGAGACACTTTCCATTGCTGGGTGCTTGTGGCATTTCTACAACCAATAACACTTTCTTGGGGAAGTAGTGTGGAAACTTGGAAGGAACATGGGCTTCGGGATGAGACAGACTTGAGTTCAAACCCAGCATGATTGGTTTGTGTTCGTGGGTCTTATATGAATTCCATTCCCTCCCTGAGCCTGCTTTTTACACTGTAAAGTGAGGGAGGACTAGTTTAAGGGAAGATTAAATGAAGTAGAGGAACTCCTGTATATCGCTTATATTCACTGTTACTATTATGTCCTCCTGGGAAGGGTCTTGTTCGCATCGTCATTGCTCAAAGGGAGGCCCTGGTGAAGCCTCCTCTGTTTCCCCTCAGCACCCACCAGCAGAGCACTCCCTCAGGATAGAGGCTGGTTGACTCTGGGTCTGCCAGTTTCCTCCCCTCCTGGACAATAGAGAGCCAGGACCATTTTCCTTCTCACCCCTATTCCGGATCTCATCCTCGTGAGCACAAGCAACTTCATCCTTCCGGTGGCCTGGGTCTTGCCAGACCTGATCTTCTGAGGTGTATGAGTCTAGCATGCAATTTGACCCACCCGAGCCATGGATGAAAGGACTTGCGCCCCAACAGTCCTCAGGAGCCTCTAAATTTACATGAATAAGGAGCTTGAGTTGCTGGTGTCAGCCAAGCTGGGCGATTGGAGTGGGCCCTTCTTGGAGCTAGAAGGTGCCAAGGTCACCTCTGCAAGGCCCTACTGAGTGGTCAGTGGGTAAAGTCTTCAGTTCTTCTTGCCCACAAGGTGCCCATTCTATTTTTGGTCAACAATGTCTAATAGAATGTTCTTCTATTTCTCTGAAGTCTGTGACTCTCCCTGAGGGTTCCATCCCTTCTCGTGTGGCTGTTCCAGGTGAACCCAGTCACTTCCATGCCACAGCTTTTCAGGCTTTGGAGACCAACTGCCTTCCCCACTTCCGTTAGTGCTCCTCTGACTTGTCTCTTCATCCCTGGGCACAGAACTCTGCACGTCCTCCCACTTGTCTTAAATTGCGGTCACCAGGACCAAATCTGGTCTTCCAGGTGAGGGCCTGGCCAGCACACCCATCAGTCCAGACACCACAGCTTCCTTCCTGTAGCCTCAGTTCTGCCCTGGCTATTTTTGGCGGCTGCATGGCCCTGCTGACTTTTTTACTGAGCTTGCAGCCAACCGTTCCCCTCAGGTTTCTTTATCATAATCTGCAACTCAGTCCCATCTTCCAGTCATGTTTTTGTGTTGCACAAGTTTGCTAGGACTGCTATAATAAAGGACCATACACTGGTGACTCCAACAACGGAAGCGCACTGTCTCACAGTCCTGGAGACTAGAAGCTCGAGATCAAGGCTTTGGCAGGGTTGGCTCCTTCTGAGGGCTATGAGGGAGAATGTTCCCCTAGCTTCTGGTGGTTTCTGGACAGTCCTTGCCGTGCCTTGGTTTATAGAAGCTTCCCCCTCATCTTTGCCTTTATCATTGCATGGCATTCTCCCTCTACACCTGTCTGCCTCCAAAGTCCCCCTTTTGTAAGGACACCGGTCATATTGGTTTAGGGACACACCTTACTCCGGTATGACCTCATCTTAACCAATTACATCTGTAACGACCCTATTTCCAAATAAGGTCACATTTGGAGGTGCTGGGGATTGAAACTTTAACGCGTGAGTTTTAGAGGGACACAGTTCAACCCATAACAGCACCGTAGCCTTTTTGGTCTTATGTTTGAGACTCTATATTTTTCCCTAATTCATTTCATCTTGTCTGAGTTCAGTCCATCTCCCTAGCTGATTAAAATATTCCAGATTCTGGGGATGTCTGGCTGGCTCAGTCGGTGGAGCACGTGACTCTTGATCTCAGGGTCGTGAGTTCGAGCCCTGCGTTGAGTGTAGAGATTGCTAAAAAAATAAAATCTTAAAAAAATTTCAGATTCTGCCTCTGACATCCAATATATCCGCTAGTAGCTTCTGCCTTCGAATGCTTCCCATCTATTGATCCAAGGAACTGCTAAGATCTTGAATGCAGTGGGATAACCCCTTGGACGGTTCTGTCCCAGGGGACTCCATCCATGGGTAAGTACCCTTGGGTGTGATGGTGTGGTCCAGCTCTGTGTCCTACTCGTTTTCCCACCTTATAGCTTCCTTTCTCTAGCTTATATGCAACAATTTCATGGCAAGATTGTCAGATGGTTTCAAGATCAGCTCTCCCAGCAAACTCCATTTCCCTCATCTACCAGCCTGGTGACCCTGTCAACAGAGAAGATGAGCTTTGCCTGACAGGACTTTATTACCGAACACACACTGCCTGCCCTCGATCTCAACCGCCTTTCCCCAATGCCCACCACCCCTCGTTTATAGTCTTTGCAGGAATTTTTCTCGGGCAGCACATTGAGTTTCCCTCTGTGTGGTTTGCGAAACCCACCCCAGACCCCTTTCTGGAAACGAGGCCTGAGGCCTCCCAGCGCCTCTCATGCTTGCCAGGATCCTGTCAGGATTCCTGCGAGATCCCTACAGCTGCTCTCTGCCTCATCTGCCTGTAGCCCGGGTGTGCGGCTGGGCCAAGTGGCTGGCTTGCATGCCGCCTGCAGAGCAGCTGGAGTTCTTACAGTCTGTGCACCGGCCTCCAGCTTGGGCCTCCTGCACCCGAGGCTCCGCTCTCCCTTTCCTTTCCTCGGAATCCCCTGTCCTGATGGGGAAGACAGAAGCAAAGCTGGAGGAAGAGCTGGCGGCTCACCAGGAAGTCCTCCAGCCTACGGATGCCGGACCAGTTCCCTTTGGCCTTCTTTCCCCTTCCAGCTCTTCTCCTTCCCCAATTCCTCTCCTGTCCTATGGTCTCTCCTCTCTTTTTCTAATCGGCCTCTTTGACTCCTTGAGGATAAGACAGGAGTGAAGGTGAGGTGGGTGTATCAGGAGCTGGGGGAGCACCAGGCTC
>ML099154.1:0-11862 GCA_003697995.1 Taxidea taxus jeffersonii
GGTGGTTACACACAAGTCTGCCTTACCAGAAGCCAACTTCTCAGACATCTGTCTCTGTCCTCCCCAGACTTCTCAGAGGGTGCTCTTGGCTGGAGCACCTAGCCTGGGAGCACCCAGCTGCAGCAGACGAAAGCATCTCAGACAGCTTTACGTCCACAATATTGAATCTGGCTGCTTCCTACCGCTGGCGATGCAGCTCTGATGGGGGTTCAGATCATTTTCACAGCTTTTAAGTTTCCTCTCTCAGATCAACCAAAATATGTGATAGGAAATGACTCAGTGTTGAATTGGCCCAGTATCTGACATCAGATATTTAAACCAGAAAAGAAGCTGTACTTAAGAAAATATATGGAGAACACAAGGCTTGCTTTGCTAAATGGAAATCATTCCTCCCTCCAAGGTTTCTTCAGCATCTTCAGAGCCAAGGGAGGTTTCAAAAGAAATAGCTAATTCTCCAGGAGACGAGAACTCGGGATGAAGATAGGATCTCTAGCAGGAAATGAAAGGGGCATTTCATAAATGTGCTTTTCACTCAGACCGCTGCTTAGAAGGTACAGAGCCCAGGAAACCAGGCCCGGGTAATGGCCCCAATTACTGGTTACCCTGGGCCTTGGGGCCCAGACTTGTCTCCTGATGGTATCTCACGCCCAGGGGCACTGTAATCTCACCACAGTCTTATGTGCTGTCATGTCCTCGCCACACCACCCAGGGCTCCAGGAGAGGCTGCCTGAGCACAGCTGTCACCCTCAATGTTTCTGAGGTTGACCTCAGAGGCCCGAGGAAGTGCCTTCTGACCAGGCCAGACCCAGCTGGCTTCTCTCCCCACACCTTCCCTGCACCTGAGTTCTCACCTGAAACTCGCTCCTAATCAGAGACTAGAGGGGCCGCAGGCAGCACACCTGCTGTGCCCACCCCACCTTCCATCATCCATTCTCTCCTCCGTATCGCCAGGAATCGTCCAGAATCTGAACAGCTGCAGTGGGGGTTGGGGGAGCTCATGCCTCGTGAGGGAACTCGGTCAGTCTTCAGGACAGCTGCTACGGTTGAATATGGCTTTGCAACATTAGAGGCCAAGACGTGTCCTCCTCTCCTCTCCACTCCCTCACGGCTCAGGGCTCTGCCTCTGGCAGCCACAAGGGTAATCGAAATCCTTCTATCCAACAACTTTTCCAGGGCCCTGGCTATGTGACGTTTTTTTCCCCATAATTCTGACCCCAAATATCTGACATCAGATATTTCATTCTGATTAAAATGATTCTTCTCAAATCACTCAGCCATCTGTTCCCATCACCTGGACTTCAGGAGCTGGCCTGTTCTTCCTTTGTGTCCAAGCGCCTCCCCCATCCCGCCTCCAATGTCCATGTCCTTCTCTCTGTAGATCTCGTACCAGATCAAGCACATAGTACAGGCCAATGATGCAGTGCCCAGCAAACTCAGAAACCGGCTCACATTCTTCCGAGGCCCTTCGAATGATTTTGAGGAGATCGGTAATGATCTTCAGGATATATCAAGTGCTATGAAGGCCTCATAGCAAATGCAAACTGAACACAGACCACTCCTGGGCTCCGCCACCCACAATGGATAAATGAGCCCATGACAGATGTCCCCTTGGACCTGAGTCTCAGCAGGGAACTCCAGACCTCAACCATCAGGGCCCTGAGGCCTGTTTTCTGACAGTAGATTAGATGGTGAGGGGTTTTTAAAAATTGCTTAGAGTGGAATCTTTTTTGTAAATGAACTTTCACAAGAATATAAAACAGCTCCGGCAAGCTTCATAAGGACACTCTGGCAAGAGGCCTAAGCTCCACAGCTGGGCTTCACTTAACCCCTCCCAGACTTCTGGGAAGATTCCTCGGTATTCCAGCGTTCTTTGGAACACAGTGTGAGAACCGCCACTCCCATCTCGCTCTGTAACTTGGATTTGTGGAACCAACAAAATAGCCAAACAATTGCTAATTCACAACTCTTGCAGCTACTAGAAGATAGGACAGCTCAGACTGGGAGAGCTCTGGCATTGGCCATAACCATAGGCATCGTCTGGGTGGACTCTCTCATTGGACAGGGAAGGAAGGAGAGAGTAAACCCAGATAAGAGAAGGAGCCCATGGGAGGTGCACAGCAGGTAGTAGCAGAGCAGACAACAACCCAGGGCAGAAGAGGAGGAGGGGCCCTCATCAAATGAGAGATGAGAAGGCCCTCCTGAAGCCACACTGAGGCCCCGGGGACATGGCTGCCAGAGACCTGCACTGTCCCGCGTCGGGCTCCCTCAGGGTCCACTGCCCCACTGGTGGGCCTCGTGGCCAATTACCACGCTCCGTGTGCTCTGCCCGGGCCGCCATTGGACCACGGCCTCCCTGCGTCGCCCCTCAGCTGTATTCTGTCTCCGTCTCCTCAGCATCTTCCTCTCCATAAGTTCATCTGCTCTGTCTTGAAGAGCCTGAACCGCCCATTATCTCTCAAATAACAGATACAATTCTGGGGTGAATTTGTCTGTTTCTTTTAAATTGTCTCATATATTGGCATGGATTTCTTCCTAACACCCTCTTGTCAGCCTCCCGGTGTCTGCAGCAGCCATGGCGATGACACCTTCCTCGTCTCTGATATGGTCATTTGAGCCTTTTCGTGTCCTCTAGCAGTCTTGGGGGTGGTTGGTCTACTTCACTGATTTTCATTAATTGATGCTTCTATCATTTCCCCCTTGATTTTCTTTACATTTACTCTTGTACTTTTGCTGATTTCTTGAGTTAGAGGCTAATCTTCATTTTCAGGGTACTTTTTTTTTTTAACTAACAGCTTTATTAGGATGTAATTCACATATCATGTTAATTCACCCATTTTTAAAAGATTATTTATTTATTTCGAGAGGGAGAGAGTACGAGCAGGGGGAGGGGCAGAGGGAGAGAGAGAAGCAGGCTCCCCACCAAGCAAGGAGCCCCATGAGGGACTCGATCCCAGGATCCCAGGATCATGACCTGAGCTGAAGGCAGGCACTTAACCGACTGTGGCACCCAGGCCCCCCCTAATTCACCCGTTTGAAGTCTATAATTCAATGGTTTTGCAGTCCACTTTGGAACATTTTACCACCCCCAAAGGTAAACCTATACCCATTCTCCTCTCATGTCTTCTGTCCTCCCCATCCTCAACCTCAGGCAACCACACATCTCCTTTCTGTCTCTATACACTTAGCTCATCTGCACATCTTATGTAAATGGAATTAGACAACACGGGGGCTTTGGCAATGGGCTCCTTTCATGCAGCATAAAGATTGTGAGGTTTATCCCTGTCATGGCAGGGACTGTGCTTCATTGCTTTTCATTACCCCATAATATTCCACTGTGTGGACAGAACACTGTGTGGTTATCCATTCATCAGTTGAGGGAAACATAGGTGGTTTCCACATTTTGGCTACTATAGATAACACTGCTGTGAACATTCACGGACAAGTTTTCACGTGGCCGTATGTGTTCACGCCTTTGGCGTGCATGCCTATGCATGACACTGTGATCATACACGGTAACTCTGCGGTAAGCAGTTTGAGGGACAACTGCACTGTTTTTTTGTTTTGTTTTGTTTTTAAAGATTTTATTTATTTATTTGATAGACAGAGATCACAAGTAGGCAGAGAGGCAGAGAGAGAGAGGAGGAAGCAGGCTGTCCGCAGAGCAGAGAGCCTGAAGCGGGCTCGATCCCACGACCCTGGGACCATGACCTGAGCCGAAGGCAGAGGCTTAACCCACTGAGCCACCTAGGCGCCCCTGCACTGTTTTTTTAAAGTGACAGTACAATTTTACGTTCCTGCCAGCGGTGTGTGAGGGCTTCAAATTCTGCACATTGTCATCAACATTGCTAATACCTGTTTGATAGTATAGCCATGCTAGTGGGTGTGCACTGGTGTCTCGTAGTGCTTCTGATTTGTATTTCCCTGAGGGTCAGTGATGTGAACCCATCACCATACACCATTTCGTGTGCTCACGGGTCAGATGCACAACTTCTTTGGAGAAATGTCTATTCAAGCCCTTTGCCCATTTTTAAAAATTGGGTTCTTTTTCTTTTTATTATTGAGTTGTAATAGTTTTTATATGTCCTGTGTATAAGTCCTTTATCCAATATGAGATTTGCAAAAAGTTTCTCTCATTCTGTGGTTTGTCTTTTTACTTTCTTTATTTTTTTAAAGATTTTATTTATTTATTTGATAGACAGATCACAAGTAGACAGAGAGGCAGGCAGAGAGAGAGAGGAAGAAGAGGAGGAAGCAGGCCCCCTGCTGAGCAGAAAGCCCGATGCAGGGCTCGATCCCAGGACCCTGATATCATGACCCAAGCTGAAGGCAGAGGCTTCAACCCACTGAGCCACCCAGGCACCCCCTACTTTCTTTATTTTTTAAGATAGATTTTATTTTACTTGAGAGAGAAAGAGCGGGGAGAGAGGCAGAGGAGCAAATCTTCAAGCAGACTCCCCATCGAGCTCAGAGTCCAACGGGGAGGCTCAATCTCATGACCCTGAGATTATGACCTGAGCTGAAACCAAGGGTCAGACAGTCAACCAACTGAGGCACTCAGGTGCCCCTATACAAGCTGCTTTGACAATATATTGTATAAGGTTATCCCTTTGCATCTAAGGACCATTTTAGGTGTATCCCACTACTTAATATGCAAAGTATTAATTATGATCCAATTGTTCATATTTTCAAAAATTTAGTATTATTTCTTCTTTGACCCATGGATTATTTTCTTTTTTTTTAAGATTTTATTTATTTATTTGACAGACATAGATCACAGTAGGCAGAGAGGCAGGCAGAGAGAGAGAGAGGAGCAAGCAGGCTCCCCGCTGAGCAGAGAGCCCGATGTGGGGCTCGATCCTAGGACCCTGGGATCATGACCCGAGCCGAAGGCAGAGGCCTCAACCCACTGAGCCACCCAGGCGTGGATTATTTTCAAGTCAGTTCTTAAATACTCAAAGAAAATTGGTGTACTGGTCATATATATTGATTTTTAGTTTTATGATACTGTGGTCCGAGAGTGAGGACTATGGTCATTAAATCTTATTGGATTTCTCAGGTCTGTCTTTATTGAGTTAACACTGGAGCCTGGCTATCTTTTCAGAGCAGCCCCTAGACAGCTCCTTCATGTTTTTTGCAGCTGCTTAGCAGTCCTTTGGGTAGACACACGACAGTCTACTTAACCAGTCCTCTGAAGAAGGATCTGGATTGTTACCAGTGTGTCAGTATTACAAATAAACTGCCACAAACAGCCATGTCCATATGTCCTTCTGACTGTGTGCAAGTTCCTTATTAATTTTAGAACACTCACATTCTCTGTCTGACTTACCATCGCCCTGGCTTCCTGGAGCTCTGTTCATTCTCTTTATTATGTCTTTGGACCCTTGAGTACGGAGGGTATTTTCCTCATCTTCCCTGTATCTTGTGTGTTCCTCAAAGCCTAGATTATGGACTAGCCCATCCAGAGTATTGCTGTATTTACTTTTCCAGGCAAATCAAAAATATCAGCAGCCTGGGACCCATTTTTTATTAAGCTTTCTGGCATGGGACTCCTTTAGACTTCTGGGTAGTATAAACTCAAACTTAAATCTATGGGAGACACAGGCCATGAGTTTTTATTTCCCAGGGGAGGATTTTTCCCTCTGAGCCCATGCAGAGACAGACATGATTTCTTGTTCTCTGGCTGAGCCAGCGGATAGGTTCTTTCCTGATCTCTGCTTTCCCTGAGGGTGTAACCCTTGGAGAATGCCAGCTGCAAGCGGGGGTGTGGGAGGGTAGGGGGTGGTGGTCTCATCCTAACTCCTTCCCTTATGTGGCCCAAGGTTTCATTTCCTGCCCTCATGTGGGCATGAGAGCCCGGCCCTCGGTGACTGAAACCAACAATATGGTGCCCACTTCGCCTGCCTTGACCTTGGCCGCTCCCACAAGGGCCCCCAACTTGGCCCCCTTACAAGTGCTGGGCGTTCCTCCGACCCGCTATAGCTCCTCACCCCCTCTTCAATTCAGCAGGCTGGTGATTTTCCTTTCTTGCTGGCACATGAGGATACTCATCTATCATAATTTTTGTTGTATTTTATCCAGATGCTTGTGGCAGAAGAAGTGATGTTTGCCTATCATTTTCCTACAGTCCATTTTCTCCCTGGATCTTACAGAGATGCCCATCAACACTACATACCACCCACGGACCACAGTCCCTGTCTGGCAAACACAAGCAACTATTTCTTTGAACTGTGGTGTATGGGGCCAGTGGAGAATCATACAGATTCTAAAGCCTTCCAGGGCTCAATGCTGCTTGCTTTGTAGTACCTCTGCTCCAGCTAGGATTCGCACAATATCCTTTTGTCTTTCCATTGTGCTGCCATTATTCTCCCCTTATTCTGGTTAAAGAATCATATAGATTATGGATTTTTTAATCAAAACCACCTAATACCTATTTTTGAAATAGCCAAGGACGGTCTCATTTTAATCCCCATATTTTCAGATGGAACATGAAATTAAGAGAGTTTAACCAACATACTTTAGACTGCATTGGTGGGAAAATTTTGACCTATAGTGACAGGCTTTTTCTGCCTCCCCACACAAGCGGTGAGTGATTGGAGTTTTTTATTAACATTTCTGCCCTTTTTTTTTTTTCTTTCTAAAGATTAATTAATTAATTAATTTGAGGGAGAGACAGTGAGAGAGAGCATGAGAGGCTAGAAGGTCAGAGGGAGAAGCAGACTCCCCGTGGAGCTGGGAGCCCGATGCGGGACTCGATCCCAGGACTCCAGGATCACGACCTGAGCCGAAGGCAGCTGCTTAACCAACTGAGCCACCCAGGCGCCCACATTTCTGCCCTTTTGTTCCTTTTTTTTTTTTTTTAAGATTTTATTTATTTATTTGTCAGAGAGAGAGAGCGCGAGAGGGAGTACAGGCAGACAGAGTGGCAGGCAGAGGCAGAGGGAGAAGCAGGCTCCCCGCTGAGCAAGGAGCCCGATGTGGGACTCGATCCCAGGACACTGGGATCATGACCTGAGTCAAAGGCAGCCGCTCAACCAACTGAGCCACCCAGGTGTCCCTGCCCTTTTGTTCTTTATCATTAGGTGCTATGAGCTGTTTCTCAATGTCAGTTTATTATCTATAAACAGGATGATCTTAGATCTTAGATCTTTGATCTTAGAATATTTTCCCTCTACCTCTCCCCTGGCATGTAGGATTTATGTATTGCTGATATTCCCCTAATCTACTGACAATGGACTTGAGAGGGGGCCCAAGCAATATTTCTTATGCCAAAGAGTGGCATAAAGCCTCACTCGCTATGGAAATACTTCAGTTCTTTGGGCAGATGATTTATGTTACAAGATGCTACAAACAGACTAGGAGACAGGAGGCATCCCGGGACGAACATCTCTGGATCAGGGTAGGAGGTCCTATTGACAAGCAGGTGTTTCCCAGTTCTGAAAATGTATCTGCTACGGGTCACTGAATGGGTCTTTATGGTGATGGAAGTGGTTGGGAAAGTCAGGGATAGAATAGAACCACAAAATTGTCAAGTCATTTTGTGACTTACATAACGAGCTTTGTTCAAAAGGTTTCCCCTTGATCTAGGCGGGGAACATAAAACTCCAACCCAATATAAAGCAAGCATCTTGACATTGGACCAGTCTTGTTTCTTCTGTATTATCCCAGGACATAGAGAGTAACCAGTGCTCAGATCGGGGTTCCATCATAGGTCCGAGACTTGTCAGACTCTTGGAACTAGACCTTCTCCTGTGTCACCCGCTGCCTCCTTTGCAAATTTGCTTCTGAGCTCTAAGAACCAAATACAGTCCTCTAAAGAGAACAAGACTTTAATAACCCAGAGTCAACAGGGGAAATGCTGAGTGTAGGGACAGAAAATTCAAAAAGTCACTCACAAACAAAAAGAAGATGTGTTCAAATGAGATGCCATTTCCAGCTGTTCCCTCATGCCTGCCCAAGAAAGATGAATGCTGTGTTAACTTATCAGCCAGCACGAGGTGCATCTGCTCCACTATAATTACCTGACACTTAGGAGAACTGACCTGGAAGGCAAGTACAAGAGGCGAGTAAGCCATTCTGAACGCACAGCATTTTTAATTCCATCCCCTTGGGGAAGCTGAAAGATGGACCACTATGATTTGCATAGGCTGGAAGTAATTTGATTTCATTAAGTTTCTTACGATACATAAGATGACAGGATCATAAAATCTCAAGGTTGGAAGGGAACATAAAAGTTGTTTAGTCCCTCCAATTCAGGGATCTCGTTCACAATATACCTACCAACAGTTACCCAGGCTCTGTTTCAAGAGGGCAGTGAGGGGAAGTTTAAGGGACCATCCTTTCGCCACTATGTGGAGGCAGAGATTTCCCAGGGAATGTCACCATTTTCCAAAAACCAAGTTTTCTACAAATTCCTTCTTTTTTCCATTTTTGGCTACTTATTTATTTGTTTAAAATTCACAGTTCTAATTTGAAGGGATTAAAACTTCTTTTTTTTCTAATATTGGAAAACAATAGCTCTTCGGGGACTAGCTCAGACATTGACATTTTTCTCCTTGCCGTGAACTTGTCTACTCTTTTTTAATTACCTGGTGGTGGGTATTAAGGAGGGCACGTGTTGCATGGAGCATTGGGTGTGGTGAATAAACAATGAATCTCAGAACACTGCAAATTCATTCTAAGCCATTGTAGCAGGTTCCTCAACTCCCTCACCACCCTATGATTCACCTCTTGGGTCCCCAAACCTGTCCCCTTTGTCTCAAATCCCATCCTTTGACTTCTTCCCATCTCTTGCCAGGCATCCTCTCTCCTGCCTTTCCTGAGGAAATCAACCACCAGACAAAAGCCATTCGCCTCCCTCCTTTCCAATTCTCTCTCATTGTTCATGTTTTTCCTTCTCCCTGTGCTGGAAGAATTACTCTCCTCTTGTCCCAAGGCAACCCTGCCTCTCAGTGTGCTGGGATGGGGTTTAGGGTGAAAGGACATCACAGCCTTTGCTACCCATTTGGATGTGGAAACTTTCTCGTTCACCCAATGCATAAGAGTGGCTCAGCTGGTTTCTGGATCATCTTCAGAAGGAATTAGTCAGGGACGCCTGGGTGGCTCAGTTGGTTAAGCGGCTGCCTTCAGCTCAGGTCATGATCCCAGCGTCCTGGGATCGAGTCCCACATTGGGCTCCTTGCTTGGCAGGGAGCCTGCTTCTCCCTCTGCCTCTGCCTACCACTCTGTCTGCCTGTGCTCGCTCTCTCTCTCTCTGACAAAAAAATAAATAAATAAATAAATAAATAAAGAAGGAATTAGTCCATCCATAGCTGTAGATTTGGTGTGTCCATGCAGAAGGGGAGCTCAGGAGCCTCCAAAGTCACCCTGTTGGCCCAGAACCAGTAAACCTTCTCCTCTTGCTGGAAACCACACCCCTGCTGTCCTGTGTTGGATCTGAATGACCAGGCAGGTCTTCTCTTTCCCATAGCTCCAACTTCTGCACCTCCCTGGAATCATTCCCAGCCTATAAATATGTTCAACTCTTTCCTACACTTAAAAATAGCCTCTCTTCACCCTGCTGCCTCTTTCATCTCTCTTGTCTCATGCTTCTTGTATTAATTAGAATAGGCTAGGTCATGCTACTGTAAGAGACAGCCCCCAGTCTAATACAACAAAGATTTGGTTTATTTTTCCTCACCCAAGCCAACTCCACTGCAGGTCAGTGTGACTTTCTAGAGCAACTATGTTCCGAGCAGGGACCCAGCAAAGCAGGCTGCTTTAACCTTATATCTCCCAGTTCTCAACAAGACCTCCTCCCCTTGCTGTCGTGAAAGAAGAGATACATGGCAATAGAAAATATTCTTCCTATGTGCCAGGAAGCACAAAATCTCTGGAAACAGAAAGTCACTAGAAGGTATGGAAAAACCTTCACCAACTTAATTGAATACAGATTCAGCGTCTGCTGTGTCCACTTCCTTGCTTCCCTATAACTTCACCCCTGAAAATGGCTTCTGTCCCACTCTCTACAAAAAATGCTTGCTCTCCCGGTGACCTCTGGTGAAACCTTAGAATCTTGGCTTTTCCTAATTGGGTACAGAAACAACTCCCGCAGCATCCTCTTCACTGGGCTATGCTTTAATGTTTTGTCTGGATTTTTGTTCACAGTCACTGTAAGAAACAACTAGAATGGATTTTTTGCATTTGCTTTAAAATTTTTATTGACAAACTATCATATGCCACTATTTTCTTTATGCAAACCCTAGGTGAAAAATAATTTTCAAATTTGTTGCCAGCGAAAGTACCATCTCTCCTGAGAAAATACGTTCATATCTTTTATAAAATGTTCCGTGTTTTGCTTTTTATCCTGGCTGCCAAGAAGTTCAGAACCAAACCATGTGGTCCATTTTAATACTAATACTTATAAAGACATCCAGATCGGACAGGGAGAATGAAGACTGTCTGTGTTTGCAGGTCATATGATCTATAATAAAGAAAATCCTAAAGACTCCAGCAAAAAAACTATTAGAACTAATCAATGAATTCAATAAAATGTCAGGATCCCAAGTCAACATATAGAACATTTCTGTAAACTAATAATGAAACATTTGAAGAAGAAAGAAAACAACCTCATTCACAACAGCATCAAAAACAATAAAATACTCAGGCATAAATTTAACCAAGGAGGAGAACTGTACCTGAAAACTACAAGACCCTGGTGAAAGAAATTGAGGTCACGCACAAACAGAAAGATCTCTCGTGTTTATGGAACAAAAGAATTAATATTGCTAAAATGTCCATATTACTCAAAGCCACCTATAGATACAATGCGATCCCTATCAAAATTCCAATGGCATTTTTTTCACAGAAGTAGAAGACACAATCTTAAAATTTGCACGGAATCACAAAAGACCCCAAATAGCCAAAGCGATCTGGAGAAAGAACAAAGCCGGAGGCATCACACTTCCCAATTCCAAATTATACTATGCAACTATAACACAGTATGGTACCGGGGGGCACCTGGGTGGCTCAGTCTGTTAAGCAGCAGACTCTTGATTTCAGTTCAGGTTATGATCTCAGTGTCATGAGAACGAGCCCCATGTTGAGCTCCATGCTGGGTGTGGAGCCTGCTTAAGATTATCTTCGTCTCTCTCCCACTGCCCTTTCCATCCCCCCTCCCTCTCTAACAAATAAAAGTTTTAAAAAGCCCAGTAGGGGGACGCCTGGTTGGCTCAGTAGGTTAAGCCGATGCCTTCAGCTCCGGTCATGATCCGAGGTCCTGGGATCGAGTCCTGCATCGGGCTCCTTGCTTGGCGGGAGCCTGCTTCTCTCTCTGCTTCTGCCTGCTTGTGCGCATTCTTTCTCCCTCTCTCTGACAAATAAATAAATAAAATCTTCTAAAAAATAAATAAAAAATAAAAAGCCCAGTAGGGAACTGGCATAAAAATAGACCCAAACACCAGCAGAACAGGATAGAGAGGCCAGAAATAAACCCCTGCATGTAGAGTCAACTAATATTTGACAAAGGAGCCATGAATACTCAACAGGGAAAGGCAGTCTCTTTAATAAACGGTGCCGGGAAACTGAATAACCACATGCGGAAGAATGAAACTAGGCCCCTGTCTCATACCACTCACAAACATGAACTCCAAATGCATTAGAGACTCAAGCACTAGAACTAAAATAATGTAAAACTCTCCAAAGAAAACACAGGGGAAGCTTCCTCAGATACTGGTCTTGGCCATGGTTTTTTGGATAGGACACCAAAAGAACAACCAGGAAATGCAAAGATCGGCAAGTGGGACCACAAGAAACTAAAAAGCTCCCATACGGCAGAGGAAACCATCAACAAAATGAAAAGGCAACCTGTGGAATGGAAAAAAAAAA
>ML099154.1:12262-22435 GCA_003697995.1 Taxidea taxus jeffersonii
AAAAAAAAAATGCAAATCATGTATCTAATAAGGGGTTATTATCCAAAATATAGGAAGAACTCATACAACTTAATAGCAAATAAACAATCTAATTAAAAAATGGGCAGAGGATCTGAATAGGAATTTTTCCAGAGAAGACATACCCATGGCCAACAGGTACAGGGAAAGAAATCAGAGCGTATGAACCCTTCGGAAGCATCCAGCTGGGGAAGTATATTCGGTTGCTGGGACTCCGCTAACAAAATGCCCCAGGCCACCAGGTCGGGGGAGAGGGAGCTTAAGCAACAGAAATGTACTCTCTCCATTCTAGAGGCTGGAATTCAAAGGTGTCTGCAGGTTTGGTTCTTTCAGAAGCTTCTCTCCCTGGCTTGCAGAGGTCTGCCTTCTCGCTGTGTCATCACATGGGCTTCCTCTGTGCCCGTGAACTTCTGGGTCTCTCCGTGTGTCCAAATGCCCTGTTCTTGGACACCAACCACCTTGTGGTAGGATCCACCCTAATGACACATTTGAACTTAGTTACCACTCTATCTCCAGATATCCTCACAGGCCGAGTATACTCACAGTACCAGGGATTGGGGCGTCAACATATGATTTTGGGGGATACAATTCAGCCCATAACAGAGAGGGTGAGCTTCTCTCTTTCACTCTTCACTGCATCTGCTCCTTCTCCCCCATCTTGCTAACTGCGGCTCCTGGCCTCCCAGGATAGGCGCTCTGGGCAAGAGGAGGAGGCAGGGAGAGTGGGAAAGTTCTCACTCACCTGCTTCTGGGGGCCTTTTCTTCGCTGCTGCTCAGAGGCAATCCCCATCCATCACTGCGGAGTGCTCTCTGCAGTTCCCTTCACTGGGTGAACACATCACCTCCAGGCTCACTGGTATCCTCCCTCTTCTGGCACTAGGAATCTGTGAGAACTCCGCTCTTTCCTGCTAGAGTCTGTTCCCTCCACACATACTTGCCCTTGGCTCTTGAGAAGGGCATGCTTCTGGAATACAAACTCAAGGTGATGGCAGCAGGACCAGGGCTCGGACACGAGCCAGACACAGGCAGAATCCAGGTGCAAGGGAGAGCTGAGCACAGACAGTGGTGGGTGCAGGTATAGACGGGACTGGGCCGGGTACATCTGAGAGCAGGTGGTTGGGGTTACAGAAGATAGGCAGTTATAAAGGTGGGAGGTGTTCTGCTCTGACATTAAAGACTGTCTAGGCATCGTTAGGACCTAGTCACTCTTCAGAGAAATTTCTCCTCCCTTCCAACCAGGAGGCACGAGTGTTGAGCTCACAGACCTATGGACAACAGCGAACATTTAAGAGGGCATTCTAGGCGCTGGGCACCATGTAAGGCAATTTGTATGCACACATTGACTCGTTGAACCCTCCCAACTCTGTGGTGTATATTCTCTCATGGTCCCATTTGACAGATGGGGAGCTGAAGCACAGAGAGGTTGTGTAATATGCCCGAGATCACACAAGGAGGAAGCAACGGAGCTGGAGTTAAATCCAGCAGTTTCCTTCCAGAGCCCATGCTGTCAATGACCCAGACTGTCGTCCCTCCCAAAGGACAAGCTGTTTGAAGGAGACAGTCACTCCCCAGCAGCTCAGCAGCCATAGGCAGGATAGGATAGATGTGCAGGAGAGCGCCGGGTTCCACCACCGCCAGCTTCTGTCATGGGAGCCGTGGGGTGGGACTTGGCCCTTCTCCTCGTCTGCTTCCCGTGACAGTTCAGTGAGTGTCTGCGAGAGACTGTCCCTTACCTCTGCCTTCCTTCCACACCCAGCACAGACTAGGTGCCCACAGATGGTTCACCTGAAACTTGACTTTAATTGCCCAACAGGATGCAAAACCCAGGCTAAGTCACCCTCCTCTCTAGAAAATGTCTTGACTTAGCAAGCATAACACAACATAGGCTTCATGGCTCAGGGTCCTTTGTCCCTTTCCCTCTGCTCCAGATATTCTCAGCCCTGGCTGTTTATTAAAGCCATTGGAGGAACTCTTAAAAATACCCGTCGGGGCCCTCAAATCAGTGAAATCAGAATGGGGGTGGAGCTTTGAGTGATTCTCATGCACAGCCTGGCTGAGAAGCACAGCCCCAGTCTCCCCATTACATTCCCGCTCAGAGCTGTAAGCCAAGATCCTTTCTTTCTCTCCTCAAGCATGGGAAATCAGAGTACTTTGCCATGAATGATTTCAGAAGCCCTTGCTCTTCCCCAGGCCATGTTCCCCCAGACCAACCCTAGCTGGGATGTTCAGGGGTGGGCAGGCAAATCCTCGGGCCCCCGAGTGGTCCGGTGGGCTGAGGGGCAGGTGTGACACAAACTCTGGGGAACTTTCCCGGCCATCTGGTCCATTTGTCTCCTGCACACCCAAATCAACTGAGGGAGGCCCACGGCCCTGCGGAAGAACTAGAGCTCATCTGTCAAGTGCTCCAGGCGGGGACAGGGCCCAGCGCTTGGGTGGAAGCAGGTCCAGAATTTATTATTTTGTTCCGGGCAGTGTTAGCAGCTGGCAGATTGGAGCCCTCTCACAGAACTCATCTCTTCCAAGTAATGGAAAATGAGAAATTTTCTCCACAGAAACAGTGGGGGTTACAAGGAACCATAATTTCTGTTCTGGGCTCTCTGCAGCCCATAGACAAGTTCCCCTGGCATAGACAGCCACTTGTCAAGGGCAAGGACAGAGGTGACGTAACAGGAAGTGTCCTAGGCCTGCAGACCAAGAGAATGGGATGGGCAGGCCGGTGCTGCCCTACCCTTGTTCCCAGCAGCCATGGCCGGGCCTCTCCTCTCGTTGGCCTTGCTCTCCCAATCTCTATAATGAGCATATCAGGACCATGAGCCCTGAGACTCCCCCAGCTCAAAAGTGCTGGGATTTCTGCCTTCTGGTGGGAAGAACTTTCCTCTCCTATGCACTCATTCTGGAACAACCAGCAAGCTTCATGGGCAGTTCTTACTCTTGAGAAACTTACCCTGCGAATATTAAGAGAAATGTTCTCTGGAGACTATGAGATCTGTTTCCTGTCTTCCATTGCCAGATGAATGACCCTGAAGGCAAGGGTGTGGCTCCCCTGGGGGTCTTCCCCAGTGTGATGAGTTCTGGACCTCAGCTGGAAGGGAAGTTTCTGGGATTCTTGCTCAAACGCCATTCTTACCCAGAAACCTCGTGGGCACAGATGTGGCAAACCCCCACCCCCAACATTATAACATATAACCCTCAAAAACATGACACTAGACAGATTCTTCTTTAATTGAGCAGAGAATTGAGAATTGAAATATAATCAGCTTAATTATCCAAAATAGGTAGCGCCTTTCTGTTTTGCAATAGTTTTAGATTTCGGAAGAGCTGTAGAGATGGTACAGAGGTCCCCTACACCCCTCACCCAGCTTCCCGTGAATTCACATCGCCCGTAACTAGGGTACATTCAACAGAACTCCCTTAATGTTGGTACACAATAAGAGAGCTTAATGTTGGCACGCACTATTGACTAATTTATAGGCTTTATTTGGATTTCACTAATGTCCTTTTTCTACACCCACACTCAGTCTAGGAGACCACCTCACTATGGCTCCTTGGTATCCTACCCTCTGGGACAGCTTTTCAGTGCCTGCTAATCTGGATCAGGTTTCCTCAGCCCCAACTGTCCACTAGAATCACCTGGGAAGGCTTTGGAGGGCATCAAGGCCAGAGCCATGCACCAACGACATCAGAATTGCTGGACGCAGACAGAATTAGCATCATTTTTTTCTAAAGCTCTGGGTCATTCTGATATCCAGCCCGCCAGAGTTGAGATAGACTGCTCTTAAAATATCAGAGTTCCTCCTCGTCCAGCCCAAGTTCTTCCTGGTATGAGCAAATGACTCCTTCTAAATTAATTTTTAATGACATATGAACATTTAAATACATTTCTTACATAGTGCTTACTAGTGCTTTATAACTATTTAATCAAATCAGAACATTACAGATAAAGGTTAAGTCCCTTTTAATTAACCCTCCATTATATTCTCTTCCCTTCTCTAGAAACACTCACCCTTACCACATTGGCTTGTATATTACAGATTTGTTTCTAGGACTTAATGGTTGTGTGTTTCTGTTCCTGCTGGAATCATATATGTAACATTCTGCAATGTGTGTTTTTACTTGCTTTTATTTATTTCTAAGTTTTGGCTTTTGCCAGCTCCACTGCCACGGGCATGGAGGTGGTAGAATGCTGGGTACAGTCTAGCATCTGTGTAAATGAACGTAGCACCATTTGGTCTCCTGCTCCTGCCTGTGTGAGAGGAAGAAAATAAGGACCTAGGAGTAGAAGTGCACGACCTCAAAGGGCGTGAGGTTGTGTGCTTTCTGTTGTTGTGATATTATCTTATTCTCAACCTAACCTGCTTTCCAGGTTGATTCTGTCTCTTCTGCCAGAAGCAGTGTACGAGAGCACTAATTTTCCCTGCGTCTTTGCCAACACTAGATTTATTAAACTTCTTAATGTTTGCCAACAAAGAGATAATAAATGTTGTATCCTTCGCTTAGTTGGCATTCAAGTAACTATTTTTTAAAAACTGTTTTATAAATAAGTATAAATATTTTAAAAATACCAAATAGAACTCCTGCAATGAAACACCAGAGTTGGAAGAGACCTCAGTGATCATACAGCCCCACCACTGTGCTTAAAGAATCTTTTTATTGCATACAAATAATATGTGGACACACTATTGTGGTAAAACTTGAAAGTAAATTATAATATGTTGAATAAAACAAAAGTCCTCTTTTGTGTCCTCTCTGACCCCCTTACTGAGAGGTAAACTGATGGTAATGATGGGTATTTTGTGATGGCTAATTTATTGCATAAATACATGCATATGTAAATGCCTATAAAATAATGGCATTTTACATACAAGGGGTACAGTTCTCTGTATTTTTTTATAACTACAACTTTCTCTTAATAATATGTCTGAGAAACCTTTCCATATCATACAGAGAACAACCCCATTTTTAACTGCTGCATAATATTCTCTAGTATGGGATGTAGTTGTTATTTCTTGCCATGTAACAAGTTAGCCTCAAAATTTACCAACAAACACTTATCATCTCACATGGTTTCTGAGATCAAGAATCTGGAAACAGCTCGTCCTAGTGGTTCTGGATCTGAGGCTCTCAGGAGGTTGTGGCTGAGCTTGAAGCTAGGGCTGTAATGGACGGAAGACCTGACTGGGGTTAGAAGACGGGCATCGAAGGTGGTACCTTTACAAGACTGCTGGCACAAGGACTCAGGTCTTCTCTGCAAGCGGCACTCTGTAAGGCTACTTGTGACAAGGCAGCCTCCCCAGTGATGAGCAAGAAAGAGAGAACCCAAGAAGGAAGCTGCTGTTTTTTTAATAACCTGAGCTTAAGAGGGGCATGGCAATCCTTCTGCCACATGCTATGACCTATTGGTCACACACCAACCCTGGTTCACTTCAGGAAAGGACGACCCCTGTGGAATGCCAGGGTGTGGGTGGGATTTGCTGCCGGCCATCTTAGAGGCTGACAGTCACATGGTGACCAGGGGTGGTCCTCATGTCTCACAATCTCATGCGGTCTTGCTGTCAGGTTCAAGCCCTCGGGTATGCTGCCTGATGCCCACGCACTTCTCTCCCAGCCTTGGAAGGAGAATTGCTATAATTCCTTCATTTTCCAAAGGGGACATCAAAACCAGAGAAAAGTGACTTTTCCAAGGTCGCAATGCTAATCACCTGCAAGCTTCAAATTACAACTTCAGTCACCTGACTTCTAGTCCATTCCTTGTCCAGAGCTGTTCTGTGGGCCAGGTAAACATGGGCTGAGATTTCAACTGGTAACCCGAGATAAAACCGGGCAGGTAACTGCCAACAGCCAGTTCCCAGAATACCAACAAAACATGTAACGGCTCATCTTGCTTTATAATTGCTAAATGTACGTCACTGAGCTCAGAGGCTAGATCAGCCATTGTGTAAATGCCTAGCCAGCCTTAGTTAAAAAGAAGCTAGTGGAAACAAGGAATCATTTCCATGCCATAAGTAGCAGAAACATGGAGTCAGACGGACTCTGGATCTAGCTCTGTGACCAGGGGTGAGCCACATAATTCCTCTGACCCTGTGTCTTTATCTGTAAAATGGGAACATGCAGAGTACCTACAGGACAGGTAGTTCTGAGGCCCACACAAGGTGACGTATGTAATGGGCTAGCTCAGGCTCTGGCCCATTCCGTAAATGGGGTTCTTATTCTCTGTGTTCTTCCTGGCTGACGCACTTCAGTTACCCATCAAGCTTCCTGAATGAATGAACACCATTTTCTAAAAATACACAGTGCCTTTAGAGCCCACTGTATCCCGTTTCCTACCTCCTGATGGTCCACTGTTGAGAGTGACCATTATTTTGGAACCTGTGCTTTCGGTTGCAAACGGTCCAGATTTTTGACAAGCGGGGCAATGAATGGGCATGAGGTCTGGATGGAGCCCCCGAGGGCTGTCCCTCTAGCCTGCGTACAGCCGCTCTTTCTGCCCCTTGTGTGGGTTTGATGTACATGCCATTGTCCCAGCAGGCACAGGCTGCGTCCCCCTCACCTCTGTGACTCTAGTGCCAGCACAGGACCCCGCACTTTAGAAGTGTCTGGAATGCATGAATGAATGCATGCATGCATGAATGAATGAATGAATGAAGAGAGATCAACTGAACCAAATCAAGTGACATGAGAGTCATCACCAAGGCCATTAGCTAATTGCTGGGATTCTGATTTGAGCTATAGAAGGATTGGAGGTGTGGAGTACCCTTGCATCCTCAGCCATCTGACAGAATGAAGGATGGGGTGGAGGGAGGAGTGAATGTGGAGTTAGTATTCTGTGTGCTGAGTGTAAGGAGCCCTTGGCCCAACAGAGGAGACATGAGGCGCCAGGCAGAATTTGAGGGAGAGACCCATGACCATGACCATCTCCTGAGCAAGCAGGCTTCTGACCACAGGCCGCAGGATTTCCCTGAGCTTCCGTAGAACATTCTGGGACCTCGACTGTTCTTTGCAATCTAAAGTCCACACGAAGTTTCTGACCAGAGCCAGACAAGGGAGAGAGATGTAAAAGGGAAGTGACAGATGTCCCAGGCATGGGATTCCCCAAGCCAAAGCCAGCAGGAGACAAGCACCCTCTCCCTCTCAAAATTCCGAAGGGTCAAAAGACATTCCCACAGGGAATGCTGAGTTTGGCTTCCCCCAACCACTGCCTCTTCAGTCCTGAGGGAAACTGGACCCCAGCAGGGAGGCTGGCTCGCTCGCCCATTTCCTCCTCTGCTTGGGCCAGGCCCCGGAAGAGACCCCCCCCACCAGAGGGTGAGAAGGGCAGTGCTGGGGCCCAGCAGGGCTGAGATGCCACTCCCAGCAAGGCTCCGTCTTGGGCACACCAGGCACTAACCATGACAGGCGAAGGCAGGGCCAGGCTGCCGCTTACATCAGACGTTCTCATTCCAAACCCCTTCGCTGTTCTTCCTCAGGAAGCTTCCTGTTGGAAGACAAATGCTCTGCTTGTGATCAAACAGATTTATATTTATTTACTTTCCTTTCCTCCCAAGCTTGAGCCAGCCCGGACAGGTCAAAGAGCAGGATTCCAAGCAGCCAAGATGGTCTCTGGAGAAGTCTGGAATTTCCCTGCAGACACAGCGTGGCAGAAAAAGAGGCAGGGTCCCCTGGGAGCCTGGACAGGGGGCTGCCAGCAGCCCGGGACCCCTTAGCAAGTGGAGTACCTCTCAGGGTAGGCAGGGGCCTCCAGCTACTTTGAGAACCTGACCATCAGTTCCTGAGTCTCTGTTTTCAAGAAGCCAGAGGGTCTTACTTCCCCAGAACAGGAACCAATCCTAGAGATACTTAGAACCCAAATCAATTTCCCTTCAAAACCGCTCCCGGGCTAGAGTAAGGAACGGCGATCCTGTGCCGGGTCACTGAGGGCTTTATCTTTGCTGCAGCTGGGCCTTTAGAACTGACTACAGGTCTCTTAGGTGACTTCTCACAGATGTTCTATAAAGTTCCTGACAAGAGCCCTTATCAGATGCTGCCAGGACACAGGGGCTTCCACAGAAATGCATGCACTGGGCAACTGAAACCCGTTCCAAAACCCAAACTCACAAAATTATTTATTTTGCTGATTTCATTGTAAAACGTCCTAAAAACACTCAGCTTATAAGAAGCAAATAAATTGCACGCCACTTGATACCCCAGGGACCACCAGACGGGGGCTGGGACAGTCGCCTTCAGGCCTGCTAGGGATGGTGGGTCAGGTTTTCCTACGCTCCCAGCCTCCGAGGGCTGTGCTTTCCAGTTCTTGCTGCCAGTAGCTTTTTATGGTTTTGTGACCTGCCCCTTTGTAAGCCTGTCACCCTGTCACCCCACAGCCATTTCTCCACTGCTTCCAGGAGAGAGGCGGGAATGTGGGACACGGGTGAGCGGCTGAGGGCGCCAGGAAGAAGGTAAGGGCTGTGGTTCCGCCCCTTGTCCCCAACCCTGGTGCGGGTAACTTCTCTACCGCTCATACCTAGCTCCTCATCGGAAACACAGGAAGAAAAAGACATTGTTGCAAGGCTGTAAGTCTTTGTAATGCCCCATGAAATGCTCCACAGTGATTCCAAGCTCAGCCCAGCAACTGAACAGATGGCCCTGTGCTTATCTGTTTAGCTGCCTTCCTCTCGTTAGAGCAAGTACACTCCAAGGGGCAGGGACTGTCTTGGATGCATGTTCCATGGCCTGGCAGGGAGCCTGCCTGTGGTCCCACGAGGGTGGACATTCAGTGGCCTGAGCCCTTGAGACCCAATTCCCTTCAGCTGTGAACCTCTCCCCTGTCCCCACAGCTGGGATGCAAGTTCCCTGGGAGTGAGCTAGAGATCTTGTCTTTGTGGGATCTCCAAGCAGGGCAGATGGTCAGTCAGGAGGCAATGGTACACACGGGCCAGTTGTTAAGGTGTTGAAATACTTCTGTGCAGTTGCCTGGGACCTCGGGGAGCCCCTCTCCCCCCAGATTCCCAGCATCTCCTCCAGGTCCTCCTCCCCACCATCTAGCTGCTAAAGGATGATGCCCGGCTGGCAGGGCCTCCGGGACTCTGCTCCAGCTCCAGCCTTCTGACTGCTCCTTACGTCTCCGAATGATGGGCAAGCCTGATGCGGATGATGGGGATGCAGCAGGTGTCTGGTACATATGTGTTCTTACCGGAGAATTGCTGTATGAGGGCTCTGGTCCCACAGTGGACAGAGGGAGCTCACAGCCCAGAAGTGGACAGTGTCTGCTGCCTGGCCTTGAGAAGACACAGGTATGGGATCCCCCGCTGGACAGGCCTCTATACCGCCAGGGGAAGGAAAATACAGACTTACTGTCCTTGTTGCCCTCCCCCCAGTCCATCCATCCATCTGTCCATGCAACTTCTTTTTGGGTACCACACTCTGGGACATCAGCTCCTGTAAGGCCAGAGAGGTCCCTCAGTACAAGGAGCCATGCTGGAGGATGGGCAGGGGAAGGGAGAGGACAAAGAGGACAGACTTGGTGCTGGGGTGGGGGTGGGGAGACAGCTGAGTCCCTGTCCTTAAACTAACTCTCCAGGGGGCCACACCTCACAGAGCCTGTATTCCCTCTTCTGTGCAAGGGAGAGTTAGAACCTGCTTTCCGACTTCTTATGAGGACGGGAGAGTCTAACACAGAGTCTGACCCAGTACCCAGAGGTGGGGCATCCCCTCCTAATGGATTAGATCTTACTCTGACACATCAGGACTTGGGAAAGGATCGAGTCAATCGATACACAAGTATGTTCCGTGTGTGAAGACACACCAAGTTATACACTTTGCATGCTCTTCTGTCCATAAAGTGTATGTTGGTAAAAAACTCAACCACCAAAGGCACAGAGAAAAAAAGGGGAGGTGTCCACAAAACATGGCTGAGCTAAACCTAAGATTTTAGTCCTAGAGAAAGCTCCTCGGAGAGGGGACTTCCAAGTCGGCGTTTCTTCTTTCAGCATGTGAGTCGTGAGGGCATAGAACCAGTCCTGAGTAGACTTTTCTCCCTGAAGCAAGTGTCTAATGGAAAATCTCAGCAACAGCAGAGCTGGGGAGATGCAGCCTGTGAGGATGGGCAGAACGATGGTAAGGAGAGGAGCCAGGGGGCCGTTCCCTAGGTGGCGGGCAGACCCAGCAGGCCAAGTAGACACC
>RCUC01118277.1:0-16023 GCA_003697995.1 Taxidea taxus jeffersonii
GCCCCTTCTTTTCTAAGTGCAGATGAACTGAGAGCAAATTTAATTTGGGGAAGTGCAGGGAGGTACACGGGAGATAGCATGACTATTTCACCCTAGAAAGGAGGACAGAGATGGGAGTCAGAGAGACAAGGCCACGGCCAAGGGGGAGACAGACAGATGGAGGCAGCATGCGGCCATCTACGGTCCTTTGTGTTCCCGCAGGGCTCCCATGGAGCCTGGAACAGAGGGAGCCTGAGCTCTTAGCCTCCAAGGGGATCTTAAGAGCCATCTAGAGCATCCTGCCACCCAGGACAGATAGCCGAGACACATTCATGCCACTCTGCTTGAATGCTCCCAGGCACAGGGAACTTACTACCTTAGCCTTATATCGAGTTAAAACCTGCCTTGGTTCCTTGCCCACCCACTTGCCTAGTTGTGCTTTCTCAGTTCATGGCCTTTGTCTACTAGAGTCAGCAAATCAGCTGCTTCTGCCTGGCAACTTCCACACTCACCAGTATCCAGTGACTGGGCATCCCACAGATGGAGAGATGATGGGAAACTGGGGAGTCAGTAGAGCATAGGGACCTTTCTAAACTCTTTGCTTATGGCCCAGACATTCAATTTGCTCTGTTTTCTGGTAAAGTCTGTGTTGCCTTGGGACTGTAAGCAGAATTACGTTTCATTTTGGGTGTTTTGCGTGTGTTGCATTTGGTTTTTGGTTTTTGGTTTTGTTTTGTTTTTAGCATTTTTGTTTTTCAGTTGAATATGGGATGTGTGAAGATAGCAACCACACAAGCCCGTTAGCCCAAGCATATGAATATTCCAGATCAGAAGAGATGCTTGACTCCCCTATGAATTGCGATGGGTAGGGTTTATAAAGTTAAGCGCTTAGAATTCTGTCTTTAAAATTTAAATATTTAGATTGGGTCTCTAGGACGCAAAAGGCAATGCCTGTTTCTCACTTGTTTAATTTGATTTTTTTTCTTTTTATGGCACAAGTTGTTTTTCAAAGCCTCGTTGCTTGAACGTTCCCTGTAGGAGGAATGTAATTAAAGTGCACTGGCCTCCCCCTGCTGGGACCGAACCAGGGCCAGAGCTGTAGGAAGCACAAAACAGACACCCCACGAAAAGAATCTTTATTATAAAGATGAGAAGGGAACCAACTTCCCTCTGGTCATGAACAAGCAGCTTTAGAAAACCACCCAGACTCTTTGTGCAATGGGCTTAGTCTCTAAGACATTTTAATTAGTAATTTCAGACTGGAAGGCAGAGGATAAACTCCTCACCTCCTTAGCTATAGGCAAGAACTTCAACTCATTGAGAAGCTGGTCCAAGCTGCTGAGGAGGAAGGAGCTCCAGAGGGAGGACGTTTCGTGGAAAAGCACGAACTTTCTCATTAAAATGGCATAACTAGTATCCTGGCCTCCTCAGTCACTATTTTGGGGGTCCTGCTCCTCGAAGGCAGTTCTCACCCCTCACAGGCGACAGGAGGCCCCTCTTGCTGGTTCACCTGCTTGGTTGCAGAGTCCAGAAGCTCCCACGGTGGGGGGTTGGGGGGGGGCTCCCACTCACATTCAGACTTTTCTCTGACCAAGGAGCACTGCCACCCAAAAGAGGAGACCCCAAGACCTGGGCACCAGCGGCGCCCACGGAGGCACCGAGCTGCCACTCCCTGTCAGTGTGACATGGGGGACTGGCACAATAAAATCTGTTCCTCAGTCTTCCTGTCTGTAAGGTGGGGATAACCACAGCACATAGCTTGTAAGGTTGTCCCGAGGATTAAGTGAATGAATCCAGGTATGATTCTGGGCACAGGGCCTTTGTATAGACAAATTCTACTATCACCTCCCTTTCTGTGCCTCAGTTTCCTTGTCTGGGAAAGGAAGGGACCGAACCAGACTTCTCTGCTGGCAGGAATGATACTGATGATGACTGAATGTTTATATGCCGTACAGAACTTGACTGTCACCACTTAATGGAACGGGACTGTCACCATCCCCATTAAATTGGTGGGCAAATGGGCTGGGTCAGGGAGGGCTCTCCAGGGGAGCGGAACCAATTGGGGAAGAGGAGAGACAGAGAACAGAGAAGTCTTAAGGAAAGGACTCATTTGACTGCGGGGGCTGGCAAGTCCAGAATGTACAGGGCAAGCCAGCAGTCTGGAAACTCAGTCTGGATTCGATGCTACAATCTCGAGATAGAAGTGATGCTTCTCCAGGAGACCTCAGTTTTTGCTCTCAAGGCCTTTAAGTGATTGGCTGAGGCTCATCCACATCATCAAAGGTAATCTTGACTCTAGTCAACTGATTGTACATGTCACCCACGTCTACAAAAAAATCTTCAGAGCCACACTGAGATTCGTGTCTGGTTAAATGTGGGTACTGTGGCCCTACCAACTTGGCATGAAAGACTCACCGTCACAGAAACATCAAGAAGGTGACTTTGCAAGGGTTACACACGAGGAAAGGGCCTGGTTTGGATTGGAACTCGTATCTCCCGACAACTTGGTCTCCGTGCTCAGCATTGTCTCTCGTGTTCGATGACAATGAAGCAGTTGCTCAATCCTGGGTGTCCTGCCTGAGGGCATGTGTCCCCTATGGCTCTGGCATTTCTAGAAAGGGGGACTTCTGGTCCGCCTCTTGGGGTGGAGGCTTGTAGCTGGGTCTGTACCACACTTCCATGGCGCAGAGAAGATGTCAGCTGTCCAAGCAGATGGGGGCACACACTGTCATCAGGCACGTTGGTCTGCACTGTCTTTGCCTGTCATCCTGGCTCTCTGCCCTAAGGATAAGCTTTCCTGGAGGTCTTGGGTTTGCATTGGCAAAAAAAAGTCTCCTCCTTCTGGGACTTTTACAAGGCCCATTCTCTGAGTCTATAAACACTCTTTCTCCATGGCCCACCCAGTGCAAGGCAAAGAGTATATGGGCAACTCCTTCGCTAACCTACCTCCCTGGACACCTGCCCCTGCAGTAGGAATATTCCAGAAACAAACATCATATCCTAGGGCTTCTTTCTCTCTCCACAGACACCATTCTTGGAACTTTTCTCCCATTATTGGTGAGGCTGATCCTGTCTCCTTTATTATAGAAAGTTCTCCAGCCATCCCTGGCTCTCTCTCCAGGTTCCATGGCCCTGGAATGTTCCATTAGCTGTATTTCCTTGAGGTTCACGTTCATTGTGTTCTTCGGTGAAAAGCATGAAATGTGCATCTGAGACATTTGTCTTGCAGCCTAATTACTGACCTGTCCCTCTTCTGCTCTTGACTGTGCCACAATAGCGAGCTCTGTCCTCCCTCTCCCTGGGTCTCCGTTGGACACCAGACTTGATGCTCTCCTGGTAACAGACTTGATGCCAGCTGGTAACAGCTGCCGAGTGCCAGTTTTGTCTTCCTGAAGGTGCTGCCTGCCTTCCACCTCAAAGGGATGCTCTTTCTGCCCAACTCCTCCCTGATCGGCAGCTGCTCCCACCTGAGGCCTACAAAGTGCTCCCCAAATTCCCTGAGTCTCTGAATAAAGTAGACTGAGGCCTGGGTTATAGAGCAGATTCTAGGCCTTCTCTAGGAATCTGACTTCAGGCAACTAGAGACCTCTTACCAGTTCCTTCTCCTATGTTCCACGTGGCCACTGGAATGGAGGGCCACATGCAAATCAAAGCCTAAGAGCAGCCAGGGGAATTCCCTGTCCTTGAGAACTTACTAGAAACCACAGATGTCTGGGCCCCACCCCCAGCGATTCTGACGCACTTGGCATGCAGCAAGGCCGGGCCTTGTGCTTCTTTAAAAGAATGGGGGGCACCTGGGACGCTCAGTGGGTTAAGCATCTGCCTTCAGCTCAGGTCATGATCTCCAGGTCCTGGAATCGAGCCCCATGTCAGACTCCCTGCTCAGTGGGGAGCCTGCTTCTCCCTCTCCCTCTGACCCTTCCCACCACTCATTCTCTCTCTCTCTCTCCCTCCTTCAAATAAATAAATAAATAAAATCTTAAAAAAATAATAAAAGTCCCCAGGTGACCCTAACATGCCACTGGGCTGAAGAGCCAGTGCCATATTCCCATGAGGTGCTTCTGCAAATTTGGCTTTGACAGTGACTTTGGGTTGCATAATTAAGAACAGGACTAACTTTACAAATACACTGCATGATTACTGGACATGATTTTACTTTTTGAGAAGTCACTCCTTTTGTCCCAGGAAGGGGCAGGTTTTCTGTGACTGGGCTGTGGTTTAGTTCCAGCCCGGCCAGAGAGCCAAGAGACAAAGGCACTGCTGGCAGGAGCCATGAGGGGACTGATCTGGAACCTTAGCAGACCTGCCTCTTTGGAGGCAGCTCTTAGAATTAAGATCCTTCCACCCAGAGGATCCCAAGCCTAGAGGTCCTCTGGTGTGTGTCCCACCTTCAAGGGCTGGGAGGGGCTATTTTTCTGCCTTCTGGACAAGACAAGTGAGGCCTAAAGAAGTTCCTAGGCCACAAGTTATCTCAGAATACAGGGAATGTGCTTCTGGCTGCCCAGGGCCTGCCTCTCTCCTTCTCTCTCTCTTATCTCTTGCCTCTTTCTCTTAAAAGCTCATTTAATGATTCCCCAGTCTGGGTGCCAATCAGTGATCTGTAGGCCAGAAAGCTGCTAATGATGTGGTCACCACCAACATCATCGTAACAGTAAACATTTATGAAGCACCATAATTATTCATAATCACTTTATGTGTTAAATAAATCTGACCTAACTCTGTAAAGAAATGGGCCCTATGAACCAAGATTATTACGTAAATTAGAAATCACCTAGAAACAGCAAAGGCAAGTGTCACGGGCTCCATGACACACATCCCATCTGGTAGTTTTGTTTCAGGACTTGAGTCCCCGTGAATCACTCACACTATTTCAGAGGCTTCTGTCTTCCTTAACTCAGTCTTGAACCTGCAGCCAGGTGTAACTCTCTTCTGTGTTATGTGAGCCACATTAAAGGTCTACTTCAGAAACACCCCATTTCCGATTTGTTTTTACCAAGGAGTGATCCTTTGGCATCAAATATTCAATATCAAATAATATTGATAATAATCACGATGGATAAGAAGGCAACAAATTACTATTTGTTAAGCACATGTTCTGGGCCTGGTCCCGGGCCAAGCAAGTCTAACAACCAATTCAATATGTCTACATGGAGAAAATATTTCCTTCAAGATTAGGAAATTGAAACTGGGAGATTAAATGAATGGCTCAAGGTAGAAATAGACCCTAATTGTGAACTCAGACCCTCTAGCTCTCTGTTCCTTGGTGCTGATTTGGGAACGACCAGTAGGTCTGTACTAGATTCTTCTATGAGAGCAGATGCTTGTTCAAAGTGGGCAAGCACACATTCGGACACATTTATGACCATCCCGTTCACCCTGTGATAGCCAGCTCTCTCTCAGGATGTCAGGAAGTTCCCAAAGTCATTTCTCCTCCTCTCTTGGGGGGAGGGGGGACTCTCCTTGTCTTCTGCCACCAAGTACCTAAGGTCATTATCAGAATAAATGGCATTTTCTACTTAGATCTTTGGCTTTGAGGAACTAAGAAATCCTAATAAATCAAGATGTGTCAGACTTCCCCATAAAAATTAATTAATTTACTTGAATAACCAATAAACAGCTCAAACAACATAAAAATCTATAGCAAAAGAAAGAAGGAAAAAAAAACCCTAAGCCAAGAAGTACATGGTTTCTTTTTACTTAATATCTGATAAATTTACATTTTCCTCCTCTACCCTTGGGCATCTTAAACTAAAATTCTATTGATATTTCCATGTAAAACAATTTTTTTTCTATGGAAAATCCACCATATCAGAATCCCTCCATTCATTCTGTTTCTTGGGTTTCAGACAGACAGTTTCTCCCCTCGGGAATAATTCATATGTCAAACTTGTCATTTATCCTCCTATCTAGTAGCATTTTTCTCCCTGTCCCTCAAAATTTAGCTTAAAGCCCACATAATAAGGTCTGTGGGTATCCTGAAAAACACCTTTCTCAGGCTCCATGAGATTTCTGGTGAGACAGGCCGTAATCCAGCGAAACAAATCCTGTCCCATTGCTGGCATCTCACAGTGTCCCGTCACATGTCCAGACCGGCTCTTCTTTTCTAGGATGGGAAGAAAGGATGAAAACACCACCCATGCCTCCAAATCCTATTTCCTATATCAAACTTGACAGCCTTTGGAGCTGCAATGCTCTTTCCTTCTGATTAGTGCAATCACTTCTGTGTGAGTTAGGTGAAGTGGTCCATTGGCTTAATCCCTCCCTGCTGGGGCTCCATCTTGGGAGAGTAATTTCCAGAAAGGAGCACCTCCTCCTAGTTGTCCGTGGCTGGCCATTAGAGACCGACCTCTGCCTTCTCAGCTGGGAAAGCCAGTGACCAAGAAAGCAACAGATTCCCCGCCCCCACCTAGGGATTTGTCTTTCTCAGGTGTTTTCAGAAAATCAAGAGTCAGCAACCTTAGAAAGAATTCCATGTCCTATCCCCTCCCTCCCACTCCTCCTCCACCTCCCCCTTCTCCGCCTCTTTCTCCCTCTCCTTGTGCTTCTCTTAGGCAGATAACACACTTCTCCCTGCTGACCCTAGACAAGCTGGGCTGTTGGTACCCCGAGAGCAGCGACTTCCGTCACACCCAAGCACACAGGAGGTGCTCAGGGCTGGATGAAGGAAGGAATGAAGGCTGAAGTTACAAGAAACTTAGAGATCATGTAATCTAATCCCTTTATTTGACAGATGAAGAAACTGAGGCAAAGGGCTTTAGGAGACCGCCCAAGATCATGCTGTCTGGGTGCAGTTTCCTGCTCCAGCCCTAGGCCTGCTGGCCTCTCTCCTAAGACCAAGTGCAGCCAGGGTGCCTTGGCCCCTACACTCCATCGGAGCAGCAAGAGTCGCCCTCGTGGTGGGAGAGCAAGCAAAGTGTATCGAACCCCACGCCCCCACCCCCGGCTCTCTGCTGGATGAGCAAACTGTACAGACCTCACCTGCCTTCCTCCCAGTCATTCCTGCTGCGAACAGGAATGACTGTGAATTCCAAGCCCGGCCTGGCGTTCCTCAAAGATTCCTGAGGGCTGGCTGCTCCCTGTCCTCCTCTAAGCTTCGGCTCTGGGGTTGTAATGTGCCCTTAGCGAGACTTGATGTCAAGTACTCCCACCCTTCCAGAATAGACCCCCACATTTCTTCCACAAACAATATTCCACAATTTAAAAAATTTTTTATAAAAGCTAAAATAATAATAATAGTAGTAGTAGTAGTAGTAGTAATAGTAATAATAATAATAATAATAATGCTGGTGGTATACCAGAAGTCTCCAAGAGGGAAAATTAAGCAAAGCAGCCTGGAGAGAAGGCATATCTATTATACTCTTAACGTTGAATTAGTCAAGTGGTGGACATTTCTCTGCGATGCTACGGAAAGGAAACCGCAGAAATTGCTTTCTTCCCTTTGTGTATAATCACCCGGAAATGTGAAGGCAAACAGAGATTAAAAACCAAATCATCTCCCTTCTCACCTGTCCAGTGAGGCTAACCTTCATACTGCACAGTGTTTACTGGTGGGAAACGGCCAGCTTCGAGATGAAAAGGGGAATTTCTTTCCTGCTATTTTGCCGCTGACCTGCATTTCTCCTGAAAGGCATGAAAATGGAGGGAAAGCAGTCCCTGGCCACTCCCTGAGATTTTCTCGAGGATCTAGACAGACCATGAGTAATTCAGGGAGTCCCTCACAAAGACCCCGGCCCTGTGTGTCTATGGCTACGGCATTCAGGCGAACCAAAGGTAATCAGCGCCACCAAAATGCAACACAAAACTCTTATCAGAAGATGCCATTTTTTTCTAAATGTCATATATACAATTTTTATTGGAGCGTGATGACAGAGAGTGAATAACTTAACATAAATTTGCATAATACAATACAGCTGTTAATTTATGGTCATATTAAAGCACAAAGTTTTGTAGTTTGGGCACTTAAAGTCGTAATCTTTGGAAACTTTCCCCCCGTTTGTTCTTTCTTTATTACTTACTTAGCTTTGCCAGATAAAATTCAGGTGGCTGGTTAAATTTAAATTTCTATTCAAGTCTGAATCATTTCATAGTGTAAGTATGTCTCGTGCAATATTTGGTACATACTTATACTAAAACATGATTCATTGTATAGTAGAAATTCATAGTTAACCGAAGGCTTCTGTTTTTATTTGATTAATCTGGCAACTCTATTCTTACTCCATAAACACCTTATCCCCTACCGGCTCTGTGCTCACAGAGGGGAGAGGGAATGTTGTGTAGAGAAGGGTGCTGGCCTCTGGGCCCTTGGTATCTTTATGCAAAGTCAAAGGGATCGGATTATAGAGGTACCAGTGCAAAGAGGGAAACTAAGGTAGGCAGCATACCTGAGTTTTCCTGGCACCACTGGGAGTGTTACAGAGCTGGTTTTCAAATTTTTTACCACAATGCATCATAAGAAATATATTTTATAAATCAACCCAGTCCAGACATACCTATGTAATTGAAACAAATGTTTTATGAAATAATACATCTTCTATGTGTGGTATATTCCATGTTCTATTCCATTCTATTTCCCTTTTTAAAATGCTGGTCTTAATCCCCTAAATTGAATTCACAGCTCCCCAAGGCATCATAGCCCATATTTTGAAAAACACTGGGTTAGAAGGTTATAGCTCAGGAAAGTGAATGAAGAGATTTCCTTTTTTTTTTTTTTTTTTTTAAGATTTTTATTTATTTGTTATTTTACAGAGAGACAGCAAGAGAGGGAACACAACCAGGGGGAGTGGGAGAGGGAGAAGCAGGCTTCCCACCAAGCAGGGAGCCGCACGCAGGGCTCAATCCCAGGACCCTGGGATCATGACCTGAGCTCAAGGTGGACACTTAACGACTGAGCCACCCAGGTGCCCCAAGAGATTTTTTAAAAACCCACTATATAAATGAGGAAATGTGTCAGATCAGTTAAGAGACTTTCCAAGTCCATTTCACTAATTTGTAGCTAAACTAGGAATAAAACGAGTCCCTGAGTTCTCAAGCCTGTGTTTCTAGTTTCATTCTACTGCACTTTCTAGTGTCTATTTTCTTTCTTTTTTTTTTTTAAGATTTTTTATTTATTCATTTGACAGAGAGAGACAGGGATCACAAGTAGCAGAGAGGCAGGCAGAGAGGGAGGGGGAAGCAGGCTCCCCACAGAGCAGAGAGCCCAACTGGGGGCTTGATCCCAGGACCCTGGGATCATGACCTGAGCCAAAGGCAGAGGCTTTAACCCACTGAGCCACCCAGGCGCCCCTAGTGTCTACTTTCTTGATCTCCAAGTTAAAATGCACATTCTGGGAGCCACGCTGTTTTTGTTTTATTTTACCTAAATGTATTACTTCTAAACCATTTTGTTATCACTTTGTATTCTTCTAAAATGCCCAAGATTTATATCACTGCTCATCTAAACTGATTATATTATTGCTTTGACATGGCAACATTTAAGCAAATTCATCTTGGCACTTACCCTTTGATCTTCGGCATCTTCCTTTCCCTCTGCCCCCAACCTTGGCTTGCGATGTCGGTGCCTCGGAAAGTCTTTACAGCGCATGCTCCACATGCTCCCCGTGGGACAGGCACTGCCAGAGATGTAAGGAAAACATAAGAACAATAACTGTTATTTGTTCTCCCTGATCTATGAAGTTGACATGGTATCTCTTGTAAATATTCCCTTACTGGAGTTGAGACATCAGTTCAGAGAGGCTAAGTGTCTTTCTCAGGGTCACACAGCAGATGCAGACTTGAAGAGCCCAAGCGTTTTTGCTCTAGCTCCTATGCTCTGCCATCGGTACAGGGAGGTCTGCTGAGCTGAGGGGGCCCACAGACAACACAGGGCTCAGCACAGGGAGCTGCAGCCCAGCTCCCCAGGTAGCGCGCAAAGCAAGATGCTCACAGCAGGACTCCCAGACAGCATTCTGCAGCTCCCATGGCCCTTTCCCCAATTTATCTTCTTCCGCCCTGAATGGAGCTGGGCTGATGGTGAAGGCTCCGGGTTGGATTTTCTGGCTCAAAGCCAGTCTGAACCCCTGAACCAGCTGCATGAGCCTAAACCTCAGTTTCCCCAACTGTTAAAAGGGGATAATAAGCATATCTGCTCCCTTCTGTTGGGGCCGATTAAATGTGGTGACAAACATGAAGCACTGAACAAGGGCCCCGCGCCTGTGCTCTCCAGAAGCCAGTTTTTATTCTGCCGTTGTTTCAATTCTTCCATTATTCCCATTGTAAAGCTATCGTCCCAGAGGCCTTAGGGAGACACGTGCCCCTTCATAGGCCTCTGGTTCTCGGTATCCGTGCCCCTCAGCTGGCAGTCCCTCCCCCTGCCACTCTGGGGTCTCCTTTCAGCCTGGAACTTTCCCTACCCTCCTGCCCTTCCCACAAAACTCGCTCTTTCCCCATCCCATTTCCCCAGGACACTCTTTCCCACTAGCGACCAACAAATAACGGTTGAATTACCAAGACCTGAGGACTTGGAAGGATTTTGGTGATCGCTGGTCAATCCCGAAGGCCCTTTCCAGCTCGAGACCCATCACCCAGCAGTCTCTCCCGGCACAAGGGGCTCAGTTCCTGCACCTTTCACACTGTGGCCCAGACCACGAATCCACAAATCCATCTCCCCATAGCTTCCCCATCGCTTCAAACTCTGGGCCCCGCAGAGAACGACCCTTCAGAGTTGAAGACTACACCCCTCTGGCTTCTGCAGACTTTCTCCATGGGGCAGAGTCACCCAGCCCTCTGAGTCCTCCTCCGGTCTGTGTCCCTCCAGGGGGTGACACAGCCAGAATGGTGGCTGGGCCGGGGTGTGGGCGGACGAGAACGCCGTGGCGGCTTCTGTGATAGTGGTTTCCAGTGACCAGGTGGCCCCATTAATAGCCCATTCTCTGGTAATCGTCCCTGAATGTGTCGAAATAGAGCTCAATTATGGTAACCCTGGAGAATAAGTCCTACGAGTTTCAAATACACTAGATAGAAAAGGTACTTTTTTCTGTGCTCCAAAAAAATGAACTCCTTCAAGTATTCCAAAGCATGGTGAACAATGTCATATTTACCCTCTAAATCTTTCCTTCCGAACACTTGGCTCTGGTGGGTTTGTGTGTCTGGGATTAGTCAGTCTTCCCGTTGGACTGAAAGCTCCACAGAGAGGGACTCACCAGAGCAGCCCCAACGCCTGGGGCCCTCCCTAAAGAATGAGCAGACGGACCCCTGTTGTGGCTCTGACCCCACCTCATGTCCTCCAACCCCATCTCCTTTCCTGTCATGTGCAGACAGTCGGGCACCCGGGAACTGCGGTCCTGGGTTGGGGCAGCACCCACGAGCCTGTTCTCAGCGTGGTGTCACGGCAAGGGCCCGTCCTCAGGTGTGATGTGAGACACCAAGTGGGCATTCCGGGAGCATCTTCAGGGAGAAACCAAGTCAGAGAGTGGAGTCGAGCCTACCAGAGGAGCAGTCAGTCTACACAGGCTGGCCAGCGGGGAGGAAGCCCGGCTGACGACAGTGGGATGGTTTTGGGGGGGCCATACACAGCTACGGCCATGACAGCAGCGCACACTCACCAAAGACTTACTGCCCGCCAGGTGTGGGCAAGTGCTGGCCGTGCACAGGCTTTTTGCCAACTACAGCTTTCTGGAGCAGTCTTAGAATCATCTCTATTCTACTAGGTGAGAAACTGAGGCTGACCACGAAGCCGACCACAGTCCACAGCTAGTGAGCGTGCTTCGAACCACTGTGCGACTCCGGCTCCCAAGGCCAAAGTGTGATGTGGAAACGGGGCAGACCCTGAATGAATTCCCCAGGTCCTCTATACAGAGCTAGACTTTACAGAACCTTCTGGAAGCCTGGGGCATGACACTGAGCCCCTGCGTGTGGCAGGGCTTCTCGAAGGGATAGCACAGGGTCCCCGGTGACACCAGGGGTGTCACCACAGCAAAGCGGGAGAACCAGCATGAATCCAAACACTAGGGGCAGGTGCTCTACTGCGCCCTTTTCTCCCAGAACTGGAGTCTCACTGCCATCCCCCAACGGGGACTGGAATTTCATATCCGCACACCCTGCGCAAGAGGCCAGAACAGGTCGGGGCAGAGGGAACGTGCTCCGGCCAGAGACCGGCCGATAGTCCAACACATGGGGACAGAGACCACAGGTGGCTTTTGACCATGTTGTGCTGTTTCCAGCTCACCGAGCCAGTATTCTTCCAGGAACATACAGGACCGAAGCCCCCTTCCTTGGCTGCATCCATGTTAAGCCTCACCCTGTGTTTCCCAGGATCACTTCCCATAAATCCATTTTCAGGGCCTCTGAGCCCAGAACAGTCATGTGTATAAACGATTATAAGTGACCCTCCCGCTAAGAGCATCATCAGAAAGAAAGGTAACAGGCAGGTACCTGCAGAGCTTTCTGAAGTGAATTCCAGACGTTTCTGCTCTAACCCCCTATGATTGTTGCCCTCAGTTACCTTAAAACACACACACGCACGCACACACTAGGAAGCTAAGTAATCTGCAGTCCTAAAGACTGGATTTGGCTGCCCAGGCCAGCCTGGCCTTGGCCAAGAAGACGGCACGGGTCATGGGACCCCTGGAGCACAGGGGACAGTGACACCTTTGTAACAGTGGCGTTTTCTCATCAGGCAGGTTTGACCAGTTTTACAAAATTTAGTTCCCAAACTAGAAACCCAGCCCTACCTACCGTTAGTCTCAGTTTGTAGAAAAGACTCTCTTTCCTTAGATCACTAGGGAAAAATCACAGAATAGCACAGGCTGAGCCAAAGGGAGCAGATATCAGAAGGATTTCTATGGAAGGTGATGGCTTGTTGTGGGGTTAACGAACCTTGAGAAGAACCCACAGGGGCCCTCCTCTGCTGTCATTTAAGTCCATTTCCTCCTGCCCTTCACTTAGAAAAAAATGGAGAACAGCTGGGCACTGTGCTATTTTCAGTAAACTTTGCAAATATACTTACTGGTCTGGCCAGGACTCCCAGGGGCGGCCCCCATGGGGACAGCCTTGGAGCAATTGCTCTTCGTAAAGAAGCCAGGGCCAGCTGGGGCCAGAGAGGGAAGAGCGGTAAGCCGCCTGAGACACGGAGCCCTGAGCCCCCCGCAGGTCTGCTGCAAAGACTACAGGGTAGAGCCGTGGTCTCCTCATGGCCGGTGCCCGAGAACGCCCCAAAAGCTCAAGGGGGCTAAAGGTCCAAGGCTCAGGAACATGACAAGGCAGAAACTCTGTATCTAGCACCCCAAGAGCAAGGGCTGTAGAATTCTCTGAGGCTCCGTCTCCTTTCCCAAGGAGGTCCCCACACACACACCCTCATTCACCTGGGATGAGACGGGCCCTCGCAAGCCTGACACTTGGCCAGGCACTCAGGAGGACCCGTGAGGTCCCTGCAGGGCTCCTCCCAGTTCCGCGGGGAGGGGCCCCCACTACACACACCCCACCTCCCTGGGTGGGGTTCACGAACACTCGGGACCCTCAGAGTCCTGTCTGCCCACACCCACCCTGAGTCCTCCCTCTTCCAATGTGTTCCAGGCCCAAGCCAGCCCATGTATGTGCTCCTGCCTCAGTTTCCGTGCCCCCTTAGGAAGCATCTGCCTCCAACTGTCCCTCAGCGGCTGCTCAGCCGTGGGCACGGAGCAGTCACAGCGCACAGCGCACCCCTATAGTCCTATTTGGCTGAGGATGAGAGAAAAGGCTTCCTTCCTCCCTTTCTTTGGCTTGGCCTTGTCAGTCTTTAGAATCGGGCAGACTTGGCTTTTCCTCACGCGCCACTGTTTCTGCTGGGCTCCATCCTCTCTCTGCCTCCCGACCTTGCCCACAAACCCCTCTGAGCCTCAGTTTTGTCATCTGTAAAATGGAAACTCAGTGAAATGATATATGTGACACTCGCCCTGTGCCTGACCCCCAGGATGGGTCAACAAATTCCCAACATAGCTGTGAACTTTCCCTTCTTACAAAGACATCGTTGGATCCACTCTCAGACCAGCCCTGCCCCTGCCCCAGGCCAGGCTTCCTTTCTCTTGTCCCCATCCCATCCCCCCATGACCTGGCACCAGCCCCTTCCCCTCAGTCGGGGCCTTGGCCCTGAGGGGAGACAGGGAGATCAGCACCCGTGCCGCTGCTGGCAGGTGGGGACCCCAGGGATGTGCTTGGGCCCAGCACTCCTGTCCTCTTTCTGACCAGTCAGGTGGGTCCAGCATTCGCGGGCAGGACACGGCAGCGCCAGCATGAAAGCCGCCGGCAGCCTGTGCTCCCAGTGAAGGCGGCAGCTCCAGAGCCTGGCGCTCGAGGTGGCGGCTAGTTTCCTAGATCTGTCTCTTGTGTGACAGGATGCAACCCTCAGGTCCTTTAGGGGGTCTGGCCTCCTTGTGTCTGCTGGGAGGTCATCCCACCACCTCTGCTCCTGACCCCTGGGGGCCTCCTGCCCAGCCAGGCCCTTGGCCCTGGAACTCCTGGGGGCCATCTGCTGTCACCCTCCGATGAGCAGGAAACACAACCTGCAAATGTGCCCAGTGCCACTCAACCGTGCCCACCTCCTTAGGGCTGCGTCTCTGTCCCCAGGGGACTCCCGCTTCCTTCCCTGCCCACACCTCCTCCCCTGCCTGGTCTTGTGGTCAAGTCCATGGACTTGACCCCTGGCTGCCTGGACCTATGATCCTGCAAAAATCCCTCAGCCTGCTGGGCTCAGGGCCTCCTGCCATGACACGGTCACCTCCCACCCCTCCGAGGGTGCCAGTCTGCCCCTGCCTCCAGGTCAGGCCCCCGTGAGAAGCCTTGCCAGGGCCAGGGGAACCGTGTCCCACCCCGGGCACCTGCAGGGAGCCGCAGACACACGAGACAAAAGAAACAAATGATGCCTTAGGATCCACGGCCACAGCGAATGGCCGCAATTAACACGTGCCACCGCCACGCTCCACGGGCTGCGACGCGGCGGGTGCGCCGGAGACGCCGGAGACGCCATAAACCGCAGAGAGCACGCGTTCCTATAAAACAGCAATAAACGGCGTGCCTGCGAAGGAGCTCGCTCAGTGCTGCTCCAAAACCTAGTTTAAGGCTCTTATTGTTTCTGTGTGAAAGAACACAAATGCTTTTTGAAAACTGCTTTGGCATAAGCCTCCTCTTCTCCAGGAATTGTTTCTGATCCCACCTCCAAGCCCCCAGCCCAGGCAGGTTGGACGGCGCCCGCAGTGCCCCCTCCACGTCCCCAATCTGGGCTCCCAGCCTCCAAGGCTCAGCAGGGCTCCTTCCCCTGGGACCCTCACTGGCCCCAAGGCCAGCACAGAGCGGGCACAGGGGACATGTTCCCAGACATCCCGGGAGCCCCAGATATTGCTCAGGGAACCCCTGTAGGAGAGGTGAAGTTCTTCTTAGAAAATATATTAGAAAGATCTTTAAAATAAATACATAAAATAAAAGCAAAAAGATAGGAGCACACCAACAGAATCGTTTTCCATAGAGAGGAGGGCAGGGAGTGGTGATGTCCCCTCGTGTGGCCACAGTCACAGCCGCCCTTTTGGGGTCTTGTCCTACATTAGCAGAACAGTCCAGTATCAAATAAAACAAAACAAAAATGGTTAATAACAAAAGTTACACACCGAGCGGGGACTGGGCTGAAGCTTCCGGGGGCTCATGCTTGGCAACTCTGGCCACAGGAGCAGCGGGAGAAGCCCCTAACCAAAGCCTTTGTTGAATGCCCGGTCGGGGGGCACAGGTCCAGCTTGCCCAGCAGCTGGGGGGGATGGGAAGGGAGCCTTGGCTGGGAGCACTCAGCCTCCTATTCTATGAGAGATGGGGGGCATTCTCCCTGTGGCCCTCTCTCCCCACCTGCAGGCCTAGGAGGCACATGTGGGCAGGACAAGGATGCACAGAATGACCATCCTCTCCCCCAACATCCACTCCAGGGAGGTGAGCCCTCTACATCTCATAATGTGGGAAGAAGGGAGCACCTGCTGGGCCGTTCCGGTTCCCAAAGGCCCAGTGGGGACCACCTGCGGGCTGGCTGGCCCAGCACTCCTTCCCCCCCCCCCC
>ML099155.1:9864-22332 GCA_003697995.1 Taxidea taxus jeffersonii
CTCCATCCCAGGACCCTGAGACCATGACCCCAGCCGAAGGCAGAGGCTTAACCTACTGAGCAACCCAGGCACCCCGTGGGAAAGGAATTTTTGAAAAATGAGTGATACTGGGGCTCCTGGGTGGCTCAGTGGGTTAAAGCCTCTGCCTTTGGCTCGGGTCATGATCCCAGGGTCCTGGGATCGAGCCTCGCATCGGGCTCTCTGCTCGGCGGGGAGCCTGCTTCCTCCTCTCTCTGCCTGCTTCTCTGTGATCTCTGTCTGTCAAATAAATGAAAAAAAAAAAAAAGAGTGATACTATGCAAAATGGACACACATACACATGTGTATTTTAATCTCTACCTAATATCAAAACATAAGTCGATTGCACATGGATTCCAGACCTAAATATAAAAAAGTGAAGCAGAACAGAGGACATGGGGAGATGGAGAGGAGAAAGGAGTTGAAGGAAATTGGAAGGGGAGTTGAACCATGAGAGACTATGGACTCTGAAAAACATTCTGAGGGTTTTGAAGGGGCGGGGGTTGGGAGGTTGGGGGAGCCAGGTGGTGGGTTTCATGGAGGGCACGTATTGCATGGAGCACTGGGTGTGGTGCATTAACAATGAATTTTGTTACACTGAAAAGAAATTAAATAAATAAATTTAAACCGGAAAAGAAAAAAAGTGAAGCAAAAAGGCTCTTAGTAGAAAAATGTTAAAAGGACTCCAAAAGTGCTAACCATCAAGAAAAAAGTGGCAAATGTATTATTATTTTTAAATTAAAAACTTATTCACCAAAAGATATCCTCAAGAGAGTAAAAAGGCAACCTATGGTGTGGGCAAAGATAATTGCAATACCCCTATCTGACAAAGAACTCATATACACATACAGATATTTTCCAAATATATGTCAATGTATAAAAACTTTACCAATCAGTAAGACAGACCAATTAAAAAAAATGGGCAAAAGCTTGAAAGGGCACTTGGCGAAAGAGGATATCCAACTGGCCACATTTCTTAGTTATAATATAAACATAAATTAGCAGCAGCATGGCTAAAATGAAAAAGATGGAAAATATCAAGTGTTGGCAAGAACGTAGAGCAATTCAAATTTTTGTACACTGCAGAAAGAAATTTTAATAGGCACGTCATCTGGAACATTTCTTGTAGCACATGCTGAAGTTGAATGTATGCATCATCTATGACCCAGCAATTCTACCCTTAGGTGTGTACCCAATTGAAAGGCACATACACCTAAAACTAAAATGTATTACAATGATTATAGCTGCTCTGTTAGTGATAGCCCTTACCTGGAAACTATACAAATGTCCATTAATAAAAGAATGGATTATGAAATTGTGGTATATCTACACAATGGAACACTATATAGCAATGAGAAAGAAAAATCTAGACATTTACACAATATGGATTTATCTCACAAAAATCATGGTGAGCAAAAGAAACCAGACACAAACACTACTATATTATTCCATCTATATTAATTCTATTTACGTAAAGTTCAGAATAGGCAAAATTAACCAATGTGGCTTAAAGTAAAAAACGTGGTTACAGATAATAATGGGGAGATAGTAATGGGGAGGGAGCAAGCCAGGGCCTTGTAGAATGCAGTTACATGGATGTGTTCACCTGTATATTGTCACTGAGCTGTATACTTATGGTTTCTGCCCTTTATGTGTAGTATACATCATAAAATTAGTGTGTTATTTATATTTCATTCTAAACCCAACAATTTTTTTTCTTGCTAGTGTTTTTGGCTAAGCTAATTCAAATACAAGTTGACTGATTTATGCATTAATTTACAAAACCTTTTTGCCACACCTTTAACGATGAAACCTGTTTCTTTTTTCTGCCAAAGCAGGATTTTCCATTACTGCCTGCTGCTATTGCATTAGAGAGTTGCCATTTCAAACATTCCTGGAAGGTTCCATTTCTTCTTGGAGTCTATTTAAATTACACATTTAGAACCTTTTAATTACCAAAAAGTCCCATGTGCCCTTCATAGGCATTTGTCAGTTTTCACTTACCATCTTTAAATGGAGGAAAAGTTGTGTCTTAAAGTTGATTTTGGTAGGAAAGTGGGCATAGGGTATTAGGATAAGGAGCTTTTGCACTCACTCGTATGTGTGGTATTCCCTAAAAGAACTGTTTCATGGAATCGTGCATTCTAAATGAAATCAGGAGAGATGAGAGAATAAGCAGAGGAAAATGGAGATCAGTTCTCCAAGCCACCTCTGCATGTGTAACCAAAGCTACATAATGAAAACTTGATACCCTCTAGAGGTTGAATCTTATGAAACAAGCAGAGTTTACTGAACACACTGGGAAGCTTCTCTTTCTGACCTTCCAAATGCTGTGACATCAAGGCCATTCCCATCCAAGAGGCAGTCTTGGCTGAGAAAGGTCAAGTGTCACTAGCTGAAAACCACAACCTTGGTGAAGCATTTCCTGATTTCTCTGTGCATAATTAATGTCTTCCTCTACTCTAATTCAATACACTTAGTTCATATTCAATTTCATCTTTATATTCAACCAAATGATATTGGATCCCCCCTAAACAAAATGGCCTCATTTTCCCTTTTCATAAAAACTGGGGTGTGTCAAGGATTGTAATAACATCATACAATTATACTTTGTCTAATGTTGCCCAAATTTTCCTTCACCAGCATGTTGCTTCAATTTCCTCCTTGCATTGCTAATAAAGGATTTCCTGGTTCAGATATCTATAAGTTTATGTTCACAGCAGCATTATTCACAATATTTGCAAGATAGAAGCAATTCAAGTGTCTACTGCAAGATGAATAGATGAACAAAATGTGGTCAACACATATAATGGGATCTCATTCAGCCTAAAGAGAAGGAAATTCTGACAAATGTTATAAGGCAGATGAACCTTAAAGACATCATGCTAAGTGAAATAAGCCAGTCGCAGAAGAATAAATATGGTATGACTCCATTTACATGAGGTTTCTAGAGTAATCAAATTCACAGAAACAGAAAGAAGAATGATGGTTGCCAGGGGGTGAGGGGAAGGAATGTGGAGCTCTTATTTATTGGGCACAGGGTTGCAGCTGGAGAAGATGCAAAAGTTCTGGAGGCAGATAGTGGTGTTGGTTACACAACAAGTGAATGTAGTTTATGCCATGGAATTGTATACCTGCAAATAGTTAAAAGGGTACATTTTACACAATATTTTTAATATGCAGAAATTTTAAGAAAAGAATCCTTGGTCCTTTTCCCTTAGCAACTCCTGGTTTGTTGGTTGGTTTGTTTTTGTCATTTTTTGTGCCTGATTTTCCATTCTGCCTGTCCCATCTTTCTGTTCCATATACTAACACACATGCCCTGTATTTGACTTCAGACAACATTTAGTATATTCTCCCACAGAATGAGAAGCGCATTACCTTAGGAATCTAGAAAGGCATTTTCTTTTGTTTAGAGGCAATGCCTCAGAACGGAGAAGTTTAATTTTTATTTGGCCCCATGAAGAAACTATTTTGCTCTGATGAGTCTTTTGGACAACAGAACAGAATGTACCAGAACAAAGAAATGGTGACACTAATATTATAGTTGGGGATTCTAGACAGCCACCCAGCTCCCTGCTTTGAAGTCTAGAGCAAATACATCTTTAGAAATTAAAGGATGCATCATTTTCTGAATATATTTGAACATGTAAAGATAAGGTTGCCTCATGGAAAAGCTTCTCAATTAAAAAAAAGTAAATTCCAGTTGAAAGGAAAAAAGACAATTTGTATGATATTTTCTAAATTGTCTTCTGTTTTCTACTAAAAATAAACACCATCCAGCTGCTTATTTTGTCTCTGTTTCTCTCCTCCTCTCACTTTCTCCTTTGTACTTACTTACTTACTCCTTTCCTTAGAACTTACAGAATAAAATCCAAATTCTTTGTCACAAAATACAGGGTTCATCCCAATCCAGCTACAGACTGTTGTTCTTACTCTCTTGCTCTCTCTCTCTCCAGCCTGGCCCTTCACACCCTAGATTCACTCCTGTCATAGCACACCACCTATCTCTCAGAATGGGCCATGATGCATACATCGTGTTGTCCTTCCTTTACTGCTGTATCCTCTGCTCAGAGGACATTCCCATCCTTTTCCATGTGACAACTTCTTATTCATCTTTGGAACAGCTCAGTCATCACCTTCTCTGTAAAGCCTGATTTACCTCCTTTTCTCCTCTGCCTCGCCAGCTACTTGTCCCTCTTCAGGGATCCGGCATGATTCAGGGCCCTTCTGCATGTTTTGCGTAGAGCATAGAATAATGTTGTCTACATGTATGTTTCAGCTTTTATTTAATTTTTAAGACTTTATTTACTGGGCTCCTGGGTCGCTCAGTGGGTTAAAGCCTCTGCCTTCAGCTCGGGTCGTGATCTCAGGGTCCTGGGATCGAGCCCCACATCAGGCTCTCTGCTCAGTGGCAAGCCTGCTTCCTCCTCTCTCCCTCTCTGCCTGCCTCTCTGCCTACTTGTGATCTCTGTCTGTCAAATAAATAAATAAAATCTTTTTAAAAAGATTTTATTTATTTATTTGAGAGAGAGAGAGAAGGAGAGCACAAGCAGGGTGAGGAGCAGAGGGAGAAGCGGGCTCTCTGCTGAGCAGGGAACCCAATGCAGGGCTCAGTCCCGGGACTCCAGGATCATGACCTGAGCTGGAGGCACACCTTTACCCAACTGAGCCACCCAGGTGCCCCTGTTTCAGCTTTCAGACTAGAGGATTCTCCAGAGTGGGGTCATCATTGTATCATAGCACCTGACACAGTCCCTTGGAATCAACTCTTGGATACTTGTTTGGATAAATGAATGAATAATGAGTGGAGGAATGAGTGAAAATCAAGACATAACCATTCATTGTTATGGATTTTACAGAGAGAACACAGAGGTTTGTATGTCCAGCAGCAGGCATGAAGGTAAATTTTCTTTCTAACAGAGAAGACAGAGTTTTACAGTTACTGGTTGAACGTCAACTTCACCCACAACTAAAAACCACTTGCTCTGCTTTGTATCTGCAGAGTAGAGCATGCTAACATTACACTCAGGAGTGCTGTGAAAATCAATTTTCATCAGTTAACTGTTTCAAAGTTCAGAGGTAATAAATTGTCTTTATGATATAAATTTAAAATAATGTTATCCTCTAGCATTTTTTTTTTGAAATAGAAAAAAATCCCTTTCTACATTGAAAATGTGTGGTAGAAAAGTAAGTAGAATTGTCTCCACTTACAATGCTTTCAAGTTATACCCCTGGAGCCATTTGGCCTGAGCTGTAAAGGTGGAAAGAAACTGAGTTTTATGCACATGCATGCTCACACACAGTACACTCTCTTATGTAAACCAGGCAGTGACAAGTTACTTGGATGGCTAAATCGAAACTGGTACACCAAACAAAATTGTGCACTGTGTTGGAGAGCATTAGTGCTGCCGGGTTTTAAGGTTTGCCTTGGCTGGGATTCATTGTAACACCACCCACCTCTCTCCAGTTGCAATATTCTAACCAGGTCACCTAGATGCTATGAAACAGATGTTCATTGAAGGGAAAGGGAAGTAGGTGGTGTCCATTGAAAAGTGATAGCCATGGCAGAGGGGAAAATATAGTTTTACCTACAACATAGGCTGAATATTATGGAAAATTATTGGTGGGGGAGACATTCCTAGCTCTCCAGGAATCTGCAGCATTTAGTAAGCGCTTGAGGGTACTGAGAGGCAGGAAAGCAGGGGAGGGAGGCTCTCGGCTCTGGGGTCAGACTGGCTTTGACTCCCAGCTCTGCATCTCCTAGCCATGTGCCCTTGGACAAATTACTTAATCTTCATCTTCAGCTTCTCATCTATAAAACTGGATAAGAATACCAACTTCCCATGGTTCTTAAGAGGATTACATGTGTTGATCATGTAAAGCACTTCAAATGGTGCACAGTGCTGTTGACTATTATGACAAAGATTGTCTTTATGCTGAGGAAACTCCACCGTTGATCTGGGTTGGCAACCCACCTCAACCTAAACTTTTAAAAGGGGATGAATGGTGATCAGAGCTTCACCAAAGCGTTAGAAAATGGTCTGTTCTCAGTGTTAGGAAGATCTGCACTTACAAAAGTCAGGAAGGAAGATGACAAAGCTACCAAATACAGAGCCTTGAACTTTTCTTGACATTCTAGCAGCCCCACTTTGTAGAAGTTCACGGCAGGCTGCCGATGGTTGCAGCCCTCTGCCCAGGAGCTTAGTGGGCATCTTCTTAGCCATTTGGTAGACCTATGACTTGGTAACATTTTGCATCAGCCTTGAGGCCCCAGAGTCCTTTGTCAAATCTTCCTCCTTCATGACCTTTCCAAGCTTTCACTCATCTCTTTCCTTCTGAAGGAATTTCTATCAGTGAGGGTCTTCTTTCCTGATCGAGTCATCAGTCTGTTTTGTGATCCAGGTTGTGTGGGTATCACATGTACACCTTCTGATGTCATGGTGCCATAGTTAATAAATTGAGGCACTGGTTGGGAGAAGTAGGAATTAGGAATATAGATTCCAAAGCTTTTCTGTTTACAAACTTATTTTTTTATGAATTTTTATTAATTTGAACAAAGCTACATGACAGAACATAGCTTCAGCATTGTCCGCCAACAACAGGTAGCAAGAGAAGCTGTTGAGTGTTTCAGTCTTTGTCTCTGACCTGTTGTTTTGCATTTATGCATACTCTTGCATATTTTAGGAACAATAATATCACTCTGCTGTAGCCAATAAAAACAAAAGCAACGAGAGCTTCAAAGTGCTAGGTAGAAGAGGAATTTGAGTTTGATATAAAAAGAAGTGGTCTCTCTGCTTCTGGATATTGATGGGGTAACTGGTGCCAGACTAATTACCCTCGGCAAACAGCCACAGAATAGGCACCTCCTCAGAATGAGGCAACTGCATCCAGCCCTTGGACAGCAGGCAGTGCTAGACAGCAGTCTTTAAGAGAAGGGAAATCCATGGGGTGAGAGCCCTGATTGCCCTAGCCCTGTGCCTGTGCACAATTTCCAGAGAGCAACATAGGGATCTGGAACCCAAGAAGACATGGGGGTTCCTCTGGGCTGAGGAGGCAGAGATCAGAGTCCGAAGGATGTCATGGAATCTGAGGGGTAAGGTGCCAAGGGAGACCTCAGGAGTCATGTGAGCTTCTCAGTGGGTATTTGGTGGAGGGGGAGCCTGAACAACTACAGAGTAAACATATTGGTATCTTGTGTCCTTTCCAATTCATTGTCTTACTAATTTATTTGCAAATCTAGGAAACTGTCTGGAATATCCTCATATATCGCAAGTCATTCTTCTCAAGTGCACTAATCTGTTGATTGCTTATAACAGCATGTCGTGTTCTCGTTTTGTTGAATATGTACCTAGGTCTCACGCAGCACCCTTTTTGTTCATTGCTTAATTTTAGTACTTAATGTTCTATCCAGAACTGCTCTTTGCTCAAGAACATGGGAAGGGGGAGGAAGGGTGATTCGAATCAGCAGTAGAGCCTCATCTCAGAACATTTTCTCAGCATATTTGTTGTCTTTCCATGGGGAATGACTGCGTTCATCTTCCAGAAATTCCTTCCTCATGTCCCTTCTCATGCCATGGAGTGGGCAGATCGCTCAGCAGGAGGCCTGAAAGCTTAGTTCTGCCCATTCCTTCTGTTTCTGTTTGGTGACTTAGTGTTTATTTTTGCTATGGTAGCGGATAGAACTCTAGCTGGTTATATTTCCTTCTCTCTTCTACTTGGTTTGGGGGTGAGAAGTCTAATCAAGAAAAATCAAAGATGGTGCGACTCTGTCATACCTCGTTCAGGTCCATCTTTCTAACACTCCGTGTGTTAGAAACCTCCCTGGAGTGCTTTCAGACGTTTTCTTTGGCCCACTCCAAATCCTGGTTTCTGTCACAAAATACAAAGAACTGTTCGTTGAATTCAACACAAGGTGGCATGTAGGATTTCATGTAGGTTCTCACTTGTCCTGCCCCTGTTTGGTCCTAATTTTCACAGATTTTACAAATTTTGGAAAATCCATGGTTTGTGGTTGTGGTCATATCCCACTTGTACTGAAGGAGTAAACTTTTTAATTTGTTTCTCATTCTTTTAATGATATGTACTGTTTAGCTGATATGTACTGTTTAGAATTAAAAAATTGGAAAAGTTTTTAGTATGCTACTTAAAATTATAAAGTTAAATGGTAATAGAACTGCTTATCAGGAGAATCAAAGAAACACAAATAAAAGTAAAAACTGTTAAGTATCTAAAATTTAAATAGGGAGAAGGAGAAGTGGTAAGAAGGAAACTCCAACATAAAATAATAATATAGAATATAAAATTAAATCACATATAGTGAAGTTGCCATGTATATCTACTGTAGTAAATATAAACCAGACAAGCTTTAAAAACAAAGATTCTTAACTTTTGTTAAAAACCAAAACCCAAATATAGACTATTGAAATAGTAAAAAATTAGAAAATATTTGAACAGTGTAATTTATGACAAGTAAATAATATCATGTCTTTACTATCGAATATATAGATGTTCATAAGAATTCATATATATGCGTGCACACACACAACTTGTAGTCTACAAACAGGTTGCAAAACAGTATGAAATGACCTTTACTTAGGTAAAAGACTTGAGTATATGTATTCTAAATATACAAAAAAAAAAACCTGAAAAGATTTATAGTACCTTTTGAGGAATAAAATTTGTTAGGTTATAAAAGGAAAAGGGGATTTTATTTCTCACTTTTTATGATTCTCAACTGTTTGTCACAAACATATTTTCCTTTTATAATAAAAGCTTTTTAAATCGCTATCACATATATTCAAAAAATGAATTGCCAAGTATTTTGCGTACAAAACTGAATCCTTAGTCTATGCCCCAAATCATTTCCTTTCTCTTGGATTCCTCAAAAGGGCATTTTTAAAGTTTTCTATGGTTCAAGAATCACAACCTGCCACAATTGTAAAAGTGGAGAATTCGAAAGAAAGTAGATTCTTTTAGAACATTTACGACTGAGGAATACAGTCTAACTGGAAAAATGACAAATGAGGCTACAAAGGACAGCAGGTGTCAAATACTGGTGTATTAAGGCATTAGACATTATGAATAAAGCAACTGAAATTTTGTTTTTGTTTTTAGAGAGAGAAAGAGTGCATGCAGGGGCGGGTTGGGGAGGGGCAGAGGAAGGGGGAAAGAGAGAACCTCAAGCAGGCTCCAAACTCAGCGCAGAGCCCTGCAATGGGCTCAGTCTCACAACACTGAGATCAGGACCTGAGCTGAAATCAAGAATCAGATGCTTAACCGATGGTGCCACCCGCCTGCCCTGCCACTGAAGTGCTTGAAGCAAGTAGCATAACACCATCAAAGTTGCATTTTCAAGAAATTGTTGGTTGAAGGTTGGAGAAAGAAGTTGGAGGAGGGCAAGAATGGAAACAGGATTCGTGATTTAAGGCTGATAATCTTATATCTCCTGCCTAGCTCAAATACTAGGTTGTGAAATTTGACTTACGAGTCTCACAACTGGAGGACAAAATACCAGCTTTTTTTTTTTAACTGATGAAATTAAATTACATGTTTGCAGCCCTCTCTGGACTACCTCATTTTTTCTTCCTCCAACTGGCAGTTAAGACCTTGGATTCAACCCACCCACGTGACAGTTTTAGTCAGCGGCTATATTTGCGTCTTGTAAATCCCAGGGACTAAAAGGAAAAGAGAGGAAGAGGTCTTCAGACATAATCTTTTGAAGTCATCAGTTACCTTAGTCTGAAGAGCAGAACAGAATGTCCTTTCAATGGGCAGACAGGCACTAAAGGAAAGAATCTCAAAAAGTTGAACCATGAATGCTTACTCCTTTTCTCTAGGGGTGGGGCCATAAAAGAAAGGTCAGAGGAGACAGAATTGTTCCTTGCATACTTTTCTTCGTGATGAGTAGGGAAGAAGTGTGACCCTGGAACCAAGAGGCCAGGCACAGTGAGCTTCAATCACAGTTGAGACTGCAGTCCTTTGATAAGCGGCAGACTCTTGGGAGCAGAAGTACAGAGGGCTGTTTCTTCAGCATGCTGTAAGAGCTCCCATGAGGGAGTGAGAGGGTAGATTACCGGAGTGGGGGCTCACATATATATGAAGACAAGACTTGACTTTTTGAAAAGAAGTTAAAAATGTTTAGTTATTTCACTCTTAGAAGAATAAGTTAATAACTTAAGGAATGCATTTAGAGTTAGAGTTTGAGGTTTGCATTTAGAAAAGGCCTTCAGCCATATTCTGTGGATTTCTCTTCCCTTATTTCCTCCTCTTCCTTTCCCTTCCATTCCCTTCCCTTCCTTTCCCTTTCCTTTACTTCCTTCCCTTCTTTTCTGTCTACACGTTTATAAAGAGTACCTCCTTCCAAGCCTTGGGCTATATATCATTCCACTGATAGGTTCAAAGGAAGTACACACAGTAACTATGGAAAATCCTACGTGAGAGCCACTATTCAGCAACATCAAGGAGAAATTAGTGGGCATTTTATGAAGGAAGATGACCAGAACATTGATAGTTTTCATCTTACAAACTACTTTAGAGTGTTTCTTCCAATTTCTAACCGTTCATCCCTTCTCTTTCCTTTCTTTTAGCGCTCTGAACTATGATGGTGCAATTGGAGAATTTCTGGTTCTGCTAATATTGTGAATTGGATAATTTGAATATTAACTTACTACAAACACCCCCAAAATACTGGGATAGGGTACAGTACTCATTGTTTTAAACACATAGTTATATTAGTAAGAAAGAAAAGAAAATCTATATTAAAAAAGCAATATGAAAATCAGGTTAGTGAGCTCATTATCTGACATGGAGTTTTCTAACTAAGGCCAAGAATGGAGTATATGTGGGGTTTTCTTAATCTTATTAATCCACAAGCATGGGTTTCACTCCCTGCACGAGAACAAAAGTTGATGGCCTTGAGGCTGCATGAGGCAGAGAAATGGAACTGGAAGGTAACACAAATCATGGCTCTGGAAGCAGAAATTAGAAAAAAAAATTCTTCCACTGGCAGAAGTTGTTGACAGGGAAATTTTAGTTCCCTTCAGGATTCTTGGGTAAAAATAAACACATAATAAAAAGACTTGAGAAACTAGGAATAAAGTGATCATCCCTAACCTGGTAATGGGAATCTAAAAACAAACCTAGAACAAACACCAAACTTAATGCTGAACTTTTTTAAAAAAGATTTTATTTATTTATTTGTTTATTTATTTTAGAGACAGACAGAGAGAGCAAGTGCATGAGAGTGGGGAGGGGCAGAGGGAGCCGAAGAGAGTGAATCACAGGCAGACTCCCTGCTGAGCACAGAGTCCAATGTGGGGCTTGATCTAATAATCCTGAGATCATGACCTGAGCCAAAATCAAGAGTCAGATGTTTACCCTACTGAACCACTCAGGCACCCCAATGGTGAAATTTTTTAAAGCTTCACTTTAGGAGAAGAATATGAATTCTCATCACTTATTGTCATTATGCATCATCTCAGTGAGGGGAAAAAAAAAGGTATGGGAATTGGAAATGAGGAGGCAACATATTGTTCTTACATTCTGTCATTTTCTTCATAGAAAACATCAAAGAACCTACAGACAAATCACTGGATAGACTAGGGGAGTTTTGTAAGGTAGAAGAAACAATAAATAAGACAAAAAGTCAAAAGAAAAATGGACAGAGGATCTGACCAGACACTTTACTAGAAGAGGAAAAGCAAGTGACCAATAAATATACTGAAGGATGCTCAGCTTTATTAGGAATCAGAATTCAGATTAAGACTATGCTGAGTTATGATTTCATACCCACTGGGCTGGCCAGAAGCAGAAATTCTGGTAAACTAAAAGAGTCTCCCAAGTAGATTTCTGAAGCTCTTTCTTGTCTCACAGTTCCTTTCTCCCTACAACTCTGCCCCAGAATGCCAACCAACTCACTTTCTCTGAGTCCCAATCTGTGCTTCCTTAGTTCAGTGAGATAACCAAACATTGCTCTCAATCGTCCTCCCTGCTGTATAATAAGGAATGTACTTCCAAGCAGAGAATAGGTCCTCTTGGTATTTTTCTTTCTCTCAGGTATCACAATCTGGGCTACCTGTCGTCCAAAGCCTGAATACAGTTGTTTCACTTTTTTTGTTCAGTTTTTCATTTTCTTGTAATGGGAGAGCAAAGGTGGTCCTTCTTACTCTGTCATGACTGGAAATGGAATTTCCCTGTATCTATGCATAACAGAGTTCAGAGAGAGGGGAGCAACGCAGAAAAAGGACTTTAGCAATCTGCAAAGAGGTAACCTTGTGTCTTTCCTGACATGAGAATGTGCATGCATAGAGTAAAACTCTATGTAGTTGGGGGAAAAAATGACCAGGGATCTGTGAACTTCATGGTTCCAAGAACTCATACAGGGTGCGAAGTTCCAGGCAGTCAGTGTTGCAAGTCCACACTGATCACCTAGGGCATTTATTAGAGACC
>RCUC01118283.1:0-21873 GCA_003697995.1 Taxidea taxus jeffersonii
TATTTAGAGGAAGCAGAGTACTGGAGAAACAGAGCAGGGATTCACATATGGAATGAAGTTTGAACCTTCTAGCAAAGCCAAAAGGAAAAACCCCAGAAAAACTGCTTGGAGTAGAAAATACACAGACTCATACCCGAGGAAATGAGACAGGTCACATGAACTCTAGAAAGCCTTGGGTAGACTTGGAGGAGAAAGCAAGGCTCTACCTGCAGGAGGCCAGCCATGATCTAAGAGCCACAACATGGGCCAATGTTAAGGTGAACTCATTCAAACTCAATCTACTAAGGTCCAAGAAAATTAGTCTTCATTCATTCATTCATTTATTGGTCCACGTGCCAGGTATGTCAGTGAGAAAGCACACGCTAGAGCCTCACAGCCTCCTTTCAGCCCAATTGTTTTGGTCTTTGTTGGTATTTTTCCTCTATCTGTATGAAACTACAAATGGAAAAGCTTCCTGATCCTGGACTTTCCCACTTCTACAAGAAGAAGTTGAAACCGAAATCTAGCATAGTAAATGAGATGTAAGTATCTTAGCCAGATGAAATCCAGCTAGGGCAAGAGAAAGTGGTTCATTCAATTTCAAACAAACCTGGAACTGCAGAGGTTAAAGGCAACCCAAAACAAAGCCAATATCAGACGCAGACTAAAAGGAACAGTATAAATTTATCCAAACAGGATAAGCATGGTAAATGATGAGGGACGTCAGGGTGTCAGCCATGGGCATAGTGTAGGGGGGTTCAAGTGAAATTGTTAATGGGATGACGTTTTGAAAAACTGAAGAGCCACATCATGAATGGGAAGGCATTTCCATAATTATTAGTAATATTTTCACCATTTTAAGTTCCATCTTAGGTTGAATTAAGGTTGTTTATATAAAGTATTAATGTAAATGACCATGAGATAAACAGCCTCACAGCCTCATCTGAAATCAATATTTCATATTTGGCACTAAATGTATACATATTTGATATGAAAATTCTAGAAAAACACTTTTTTATAGGAAAAAATGTGTATAACCACCTATAGAAGATTCCTGAGTTAAAGGATGATGTGTTTATAATGGCCGCAATGCCAATTATTGGCCATTTGACCACCCGCTCCACCCTTTTCCTGCTCCTCTGCACCTGTTCTGTGCCTCTGGTTAATGCCTAGAACTGAATGTCCTTCCTCTTTGACTTCCACTTGGATCAAACTAAGGAAGGTGATTGCAGAAGGACAGAGAAAATAATTTCTTCCAACTCCTTCTTTGTCTCAGTCCTGCATCTCTGGGAGGAGCTGTTACTCTTCCATGACTTCAGGGAGTGACCATTCCTCCATGGTTTCCACTCTCACACAGGGTCACTGACACCTTTCTCCCCTTGTTGCTTCAGCCCTGGGAAAGTGGTGAGACTACCAGCATCTGGGTGATGGGGGCCTCACTATCCATTCCTTCTCAGTTCCCTAAGTTCTATCCACACCCTTATAAATAGCCCTTTCATTAAAGTCTCTTCATTTGACCCATCTGGGTTAAGTTCAACTTTCTGCCAGGACCACGACTGAAACACAATTTTGGCATCTATTTACTGACATAGAAAGATGTCTGACAGAAAGTAGATTAAAATATTAATAGCAGATATCTTTAGGAAGTGGGACAGGATTATTTGTTTTTCTTTATTTTTCTCTGTATTTTTCAAATGTTCTATAATATTTGGTTATAGATTGGGGAGTATAAAAATAAATGATAAAATTAAAACAAAATGTGGGAATAAATACAGTTTCAAGAAGTACTAGCAGCCTAATTTTGTGCATATTGTGCAAAAAAAGATGGGACCCTCAGATTGGTTCACTGCTTATTAGCAATGTAATCTTGTGTACCTACAAATCAGAGTTACAAATTCCTCATCAATAAGATGGAGAATAAAGTCTCTTCCACCACCCTAGCAGTTGTGATAATCTAATGGGAAATGAATATGGAAGGCCATCAAAGCTGTAAAGCAAGGTACAAATGTAAGGCAGAATTACACTGTACCCTCCATCCACCAGCACATTAGTCATCATCATTAACACACCAAAGTCAAATGTAAAGAAAATAGCAATTATTTTGGTGAAGTATCACTCTAAACTAGCATATTATAAACTATCCAGTCTGTTAATAATATCCAACATAAAACCACCACTGATTAATCAATAAAAATCATGCAATGGGTTCAGCAAAATGTACTCTTAGGCGCACTCCCGACTCACATTCATTAATTACCTTGCTGTATTTGATAAGTTCCAAGCATCTGCCTGAAATGTGTTACTCTCAATCTTAAGTCACAAAGTAAAACTTTTTTGAAAACTTTAAGGTTCACACTGTACATTCTCCACACTATAACATCAAAAGTTCAATTGAGCCATTCAGTTTTCCGTTTCCCTGACTCAACTTTTTGGAGTTTTGTAATTAATTATATTCCATTATTACTGATCATCAATTAGCTCGAAATGTTGCTGAGATGGTGAGTATGCTGAAGAAGGCAGAATTTAATGATAATTTGAGACTGGTAGGACACTAAATTTCTCTCTTGTTAATAATTAACGTAGATAACTTATGTTTTTATTTATAGCTTCCAGAGATATCCGGCTCATTCTTGCACACTGCTCTGTCAGCGAACCATCAGTTCTGACTCGGGCCACTGTGTTTTGTTTTCCACACACACTTTCAACCAAAGCCATTCAATGCAGCCCAACCAAAGGTTAAAGAGGGGTTCTCTGGAACCCTCTGCCTAGCCAAGTGCTTTGATGCATAAATATAGAAAGAATGAAAGGGGTGAAATTCCAATTTACCTGTTTCAATTTCCCAGATGTAAACGGAGTCATCTGCACATCCAACAATTAAAAAATTCTCAACTGGGTGCCATTTTATCAGCTTCACAGGGAAAAGGTGCTTGCGGGCATGAAGGAGACACCTCTTTCCCTCAAGGTGAAGGAGAGCCACGGAGTGGTCACTGCACACACAGCAAATTACCTGATCGGTTCTTAGCTGTTGGGGAAAAAAAAAAACCCACAAAAAATGGCATTACTTGTAAGTAAATAATAAAATGCTTTCCTTAACACTAAATCTGATTTTTTCCCCTAGTAATGTAAAAATATTTTGTTTAAACACCATTTACAAAAGGACACTTTTGCTTTCTACAGGATCTCTTCACAGAACACCGTGAACATGAGCTTTAAATACCGCGTAGATCTGAAATTCAACAACTTATTAAGAAAAGTCAAGAGACACAAATGAAAAAAGGAGAATTCCAAGCCAAATCTACTTAAAGAGAAATGAAGGACTTCACCGTCACTCAGCAAATTCAGGCAGTGAGGCAGCCATCGGAAATAATGCAGAATAAAATAAACCCCAGAACTAATTTGTTGCCACAAAAAGAAGCTATTTGTAGACACAAGCTTAGGCCCAAGGGTATCATGAGCTGATATTTTCCACTTAGAGCCTCAGAATGTGATTTGGTGCTGTTCCCAGAACTATTCAGATTCTAATCCAAACAGGAAACTCAGTGTAGACACAATCTAAAAGAGGTAAGCATTAGATAGTTCTGACTGAATGCACAGCTTCAAAGACACAAGGACCAAAAATAGGCTCTCAGGACAAAGATTAAGATACTTTTTAAAAAGTCAGCATGTGGTTACCTTGAACACAGTTTAGGACAAAGACCATCCACGCTGGGTGCTGCTGAGGCTAATCTGGGAGGAGTTTACAGGGCAGGTCTGTGCCTCACCAAGGGGGCCCTGTATTAGTCAGCTGGTGATGGGGGTGGCTGGGGTGGCAGAGGGGAGGAGGGTTGGCTGGGTAGTGGCTTTTCCACCTCTTTGTTTCTTTTCTAACCACTTTGCTATGTGGATGCTCCTACTTTCACGAGGGCATCGAGCCAGAATTTCAGCTGCTGTATTTAAAGCATCAGTTGGGATCCCTTGAGAATCTCCCTGTGTCCATTACTGACCTCTTTCTGCGGGGTGCTGGGGAGCAAGTTATTTTTCCTAATTCATTCTAAGACTACAGAAATCCTGAGGGGGGAAAATCACAAAATGGCAGGTGTGCTATATGGGGAGCCTGCACTTGTAGAATAGGGCAGATGGCGTTGCCTCCCCATTATTACCTCTTAGAGAACCTGCACAACCCACAGCCTCTAGAACAGAGAGCCCAATGTACTTAAGGAAACATATACATACATACAACTTGTGAACATACACATAACATGTGAACACAGATCCTACAGCCAGAGGTTGACATATAGTAGAGATTAACACTCGGCCAATCAGATTCTCTTTTCCATGCATTTGAAACAGAAAAGCTAAAAGAGGTCAAAGCAAGAGAAAGGAGAAATCACAGAAAACAGACTCTTGTGTAGGGGACCTGAAGAGTAGCCTTCATTCCTGAATTTAAGTTCAAATTCCACGGGGCCCTTGCTGTAGTGGTTTGTTTCGTATGTCTAAAATATTGCCTCTTATGCCCTTTCAATAAACTCCTTTTTTATTTGATTTGGTTTGGAGTTAAGTCATTTATGACTGAGGCAGAAGTAAAAGGGGTCAGGATTTGACTATTGTCCTGGAGCTTTGAGGGAAAAAAAAATGATTAAAAAAACAGGAGGAACTTCAGGAATAAAAGACATATCAAAGTATCCCAAACCACCATAGGAAAGCCTTTTTTTAAAGTCTCTTCACTTTGTTCCACTGATTTGTTTCATTGTTTGTGTTACTGAAGTATTTCTTTCATTATGTCTTATTACAAAAATACAGTGTAAGTTTTCTGAGTTTACCTTGCAGCTGATTTTTTTATGTTATTATTACAGAGAAATACTTTTGACAAGTCAATCAACTGATTGACAAACTAAGGAAAATCAGAAGTTGATTGTTTATATTTTAACAAAGATGTCAGCTTTGCAGAAGCTGAAATTAAGTTTATATTACATGCAAAAATTATATCTGAAAGTATTTCCTTTTGTCTTGCACAAGGTAGATGCTCAGAAATTTGTTAAACAAATGAAAGAGCAAACAAAAATCAATTTAAGAAAAAGAAAATACAAATTATTATTATAAAAGTATATTATTCAAGTAAAAGTAAATTATTCAAGGCAAATGTTATTTTCTAATTTATAGATTCCTATACATTTAAATTGTTTCTACATTGAGTGTTTATTACTTTTATTAAAAAATGATTAAAAAATAAAAAAGAAAATTCCATTAAGATTAAGATATAGGATTAGGGGGAAAAAAGTAAGAGAATTAACTGGTTTTTGTAAAGACAAAATCTTTGCCTGAGAATCAAATTGCTTGCATTAATTGTAATAATAGTAATGCATATAAAAATTAGAAAGGAATTCATAAAAATTATCCAGCTGTATTATGCATACATACAACTTTTTTCTGTGGGAATATGGGTTAATTTCCCCAATTTTTAAAAGACATTCTGTAATGTTATATAACTTTTCAATTTATGTTATGTTTTACTCTTTGTCTTAACTTACTCTGAAATTATCTGGCGACATCAAAAGACTTGTTACTGGACCAGCTTCCAAAAAGAATTTATGCAAAACTTCTTCAGTAAAGATATTCCACAAGATGACACATGAGTCCTGGTCCCCAGACACAAGCCAGCTTTGGTCTAATTTTGAAGAGAGACCATGTGGGTAAAGTAATGAAGTAACACTTTGGTGATGGCCTTTGAGAACTTTGTAAGGAAGGGACTCTGGAAAACAATCAAACAGCAACTAATAAAAAAAATATATTTTGCTCAAGAAATAGTGTTAACATTTTCTTTTATAAAATATTAGTGCAAAGAAAATATATAAATAATTAAAGCTAGGCAGTTGGTTAAAAAAAAACAAAACAAATGAACAACCCTTGGGCCATCTCAAAAGGCAAGAACCTCCTCATAAGCTAGGTCATGCTTTTGATGAAGTCTGGTTGTTCGAAGCCTGCCCATTCTTTAAGGATGTTAGCAAGTTAGCTAGAACCAATGTTAGTTTAGCTAGCAAGTTAACAAGCACCAAAATTAGCTAGCACCAATTCCAGTGCCATCAAACAGCAAAGACTATTCTTTTTTTTTTTTAAGATTTTATTTATTTATTTGACAGAGAGAGGCAAGTAGGCAGAGAGGCAGGCAGAGAGAGAGAGAGGAGGAAGCAGGCTCCCCACCGAGCAGAGAGCCTGATGAGGGACTTGATCCCAGGACCCTGAGATCATGACCTGAGCCGAAGGCAGAGGCTTAACCCACTGAGCCACCCAGGCGCCCCAGCAAAGGCTATTCTAAAAGAATAAACAATTCATACATTTTGCTTCTACAAAAATTCATCTCAGGACTTCACTGCTGCCCTTCCAATAAGCATAACCAAGTCTAGTATAAAAGTAAAGCAAAGTTTCGCAGAACACTTTCTGCCTTAAAAAATACAGAGATCACTTTGTTCGATCTCTATGTTTTACAGAAAAAGTACTGGAGGTGCAGAAAAGTTAAGCAACCAGAATACAAGTGTAAAAAAGCACAGCATAATGTTTGAGAGCAGAGTTCTGCTGTTACATGAATCCAGCTTTGGTCTTCTAAGTATGTCCTTTACCAGGTGGGTCACCACAACAAATTGCTTTTCCCCTCCAAGTCACAGGTACTGTGCATGAAAAACGTGGAATAATAATAGTACTTACTTCACACAAAACTGGTGTGTGGAACTTGGTAGGAATGTGGGTATTGCATACCATACTTGTACTAGAACACAGGGCTACTGATGCCCAGTTCCCATACTGCTTCTTATATTATCATTAGCTAAAACTTAAAAAAAGTGGGGGAGAGGGTGCCTGGGTGGCTCAGTGGGTTAAGCCTCTGTCTTTGGCTCAGATCATGAGCTCAGGGTCCTGGGGTCCTGGGTTCGAGCCCTGCATCGGGCTCTCTGCTCAGCAGGGAGCCTGCTACCCACCCCCCCCGCCTGTCTTTCTGCCTACTTGTGATCTCTCTCTCTCTGCGTCAAATAAATAAATAAAATCTTTAAAAAAAAAAAAAAAAAAGGCCGTAGACCACAAACCTTTTTTACTCAAATTGAAAAAGAGTCCCAAAGAATCATTATTACTTCCTTTAAAGAATCATTAGTTATTTCTATTCCGTGAGGCACATCCTCACTTTACATCCCTAAGCAAACCAAGATGAATATTAATTGAAATGCTCAAGTCAGGGGCACCTGGGTGGCTCAGTGGGTTAAGCCTCTGCCTTCGGCTCAGGTCATGATCTCAGGGTCCTGGGATCGAGCCCCGCATGGAGCTCTCTGCTCAGCAGGGAGCCTGCTTCCTCCTCTCTCTCTGCCTGCTTCTCTGCCTACTTGTGATCTCTGTCTATCAAGTAAATAAAAAAAATAAAATTAAAAAAAAATTGCTCAAGTCAAATGTAGGTTGGTGCTGGTTTTATAGATAAGAAAAAATCGGCCTAGATAAAAAGTACTACGGTCTTAAGCTTTTTCACTAACTTTTAACAGCAGCCATTGAGCCGTGTAGCAGTATATGACCTGTCCTCTGTTCATTACTATTCACTCCTCTCTCTTAGGTAATCACTGAATATAAGATAGTAGCATTTAGTAAGTAGTCAAAGTAAGCTGAGAACAGTAACAAGATGCATCTTAAAAAGTGAGATTTAACTTTTACTCTTAAGGACCTTGCAGTCTAGTAGGATCTATGCATTAAAAAATACTAGATGTATCTACACATCCCCAAATCCCAATCACTTCCTGTATATTCCTTCCTTTACATGAGACAATTTACCGCACAACAGTATTTATTTAATAGGTATTCATTGATGCAATGCACAAAAATGTATAAGAGCATATTTACAGTTCATTAACAAAAAAATAAAAAATTAAAACAGGAAGATACCATTTTTCTCCTGACTGGCAAATACTAAAAAGTTTAATAGCACACAAAGTTGGCTCAGGTGTGAGGAAAAGGCATTTTTATAGGCTGTTAGTGGACACACATATACAGAGAACAATATTAGATATATTTTCAAAATTAAAAATACTCATTAAGTGTCGATCCAGTAATTCTACTCCTGAGAATGAATACTATAGATATCCCCACATGTATGTGCAAAGATGGTAAATTCAGCATTGCCTCCAGTAGCCAAAGACTAGAAAAAATGAAACACCCATTAATGGGAGATTTTTTAAAAATTAAAATTTGATTATTATTAGTTATTTAAATGGTACTCATAGAGAATGTGGGTGTGGAATGTGGAACTCATAGAGAATGTGTCCCAAAATATTTTATTAAGATACGTTTTAGGAGATTTCAGTAAAGTGTATAAACTATGCCTCTATTTGTATACCATTATTAAAAGAATGCATATTGCTATGTTGGTATGTACTTGTATATGCACAGAAAATTTCAAGGAAGGTATAAAGAAACTTATTAGCAGTTGCCTTTGTTGAAGGGAGCTAGAATATCAAGGAAGAAGAGAAACATATTTTTCGTTGTATAACCTTGACTTTAAAAAAAACTAGATGTTTTTATTTAAGTATTAAAATATGTACACATTAATTAGCAAATTTTTTAAGCTTGGCAATCTTCTTAGTACAGCTTGTTAAAGTTGAAGCTTAAGTAAATTAAATAAATAGGGTTAAATAAAATTCAACGACCTTTTAATAAAGAACCGCCTTCTAGAAGTCCTGCTTTGGCAGCATTCAAAGCCTGTGTAATGAAAATTGTCCCATCTTCACAGCCACATATTAGTTTATCAAGACTTGGAACATACTCTGATGAAGTGACTCCCACTGTTCCAGTCCCAGAGACATGGTCAATAATACTTTGTGACATGATATGATGCTTATCAAAATTATCTTGAAGGGTCCAGGTGGCCGTGATGGGTATTTCTAAAAGGAAAACACACAAAAAAGGGAAATTTGGGTTTATAAATTCAGCAGTGATAATGAAATGTTATCAAGGCATCATCCCTTGGGGGTACCTAGAGGTTCTTTTTCCATCCTAACAGTGGCTTGGACATCCGCAGGAGAGTTCTCCTGTCATCTGCTTCCTTTATTCCAAATGCTATTTCATAGGCCCTCTGTCCTTCAAGGGGCCTCAGAAAAATAGGTGTGTATTCATTTTAGATGCATTCATTTTAGACTTAGGTCAACTGAACAGAACTGAGAAAGTCTTGCAGTGATATAAAGTGGTGATCCAATGTCACAAGCTCTCTATGTGTCTCAGCAACATTAAGAAGGAAAACTGGAGGTCTATTAGTTAGGAAAATGGAAGAAATGTATTCTTTAAATACCAAGAGTATGAATATCTCAAATCATGCTAGACCCCCAGGAAATTATCTATTAGTACCAAGAACACGGATTATCATTTTGCATAGCTTGCCACCCAGCCATTTGAACTGGGCCTCAAGTAGGCTCAGGAAGGGAGAGAAGTTTGGATTCAGGAGCAAAGAGGGCAAATAAAAGCCAGCTTATCTCTCTATGAAAGAGACTCCTGGTCTTGTGGCACACATGCTACAGTGACTATGAAAACCTAGAGCCCAAACCTGAGACAAGCACTGAGTGCTGTCATAGATATCTATGGTTCTAATTATAAAGCAGATTAAGTAGATACTTACTTAATTCTCCTGCTGGCAGTGGAACCTACGTGAGAAATTCTAGGCTCACCCTCAGGTGGCCTCAGCAGGGGCGTGGTATTATTTTAACTCTTTTTTTTTTTAAAGATTTTATTTATTTATTAGTTAGAGAGAGAGAGAGCGAGCACAGACAGACAGAGAGGCAGGCAGAGGGAGAAGCAGGCTCCCTGCCGAGCAAGGAGCCCGATGTGGGACTCGATCCCAGGACGCTGGGATCATGACCTGAGCCGAAGGCAGCTGCTTAACCAACTGAGCCACCCAGGCGTCCCTATTTTAACTCTTAAAATTGAACTTGTGAGAAACTTCTGCATACATTGTACCAAGTTCTACATCTATTTTTTGATCCATTTCTTATTAACCTAGGACTAACATGAACCATTTTGAAAACATTTGGGACAAAGACACTAAAAGTTATACCAGTGAATTTATTAAACAGTGGAAACTTGCACTTAGAAATTCAAGAATTGAGGATCTTGTTTCTGCCATGCCCCAGTCAAGGGTTCACAGACATGACTTAATGATTTGGGGAAAAAGGGAAAAAGAGTAAGACAGGCTTCCTCAATTTGGAATACATGGTCTCAGGAGTATGAAGATTCTCCACAATAATGTTTACTCGAATAATCTCAGTTTTGTATTCTAAGAAAAATTAAAATAAGCAAATGTTCAATGTTTTAGTGGCCAAGTTTATATCTGTGCCTATAGTTCCAAGCAGCTACAATAATACCAAAAGAGAAATTGGTTGAAGAGATACAGGATATGGGCACGACAAATTAAAAAACGAGTATGGTGTATCAGCCTATCCTACAGTGATATTGCAAGCATTCATTTCATTTCAGTAAAACACCATTCCTATTAAGTTGATGTTAATTTGAATTATATTGGTTGTATTATTGTACAAGATCTTTGAACATCATGTTTGGGGTGCCTGGGTGGCTCAGTCAGTTAGCATCCAACTCTTAACTGCTCAGTGAGTTAAGTGCCTGACTCTTGATTTCGGCTCAGGTCATGGTCTCAGGGTCATGAGATCAAGCTCTAGTTGGGCTCTGCACTGTGTGTGGAGCCTGTTTGGGACTCTCTCTCTCTCTCTCTCTCTCTCACTGTCTCCCTCTGCCCCTCCCCACTCTCTTTCTAAAAGCAAAAACAAAAACAAAAAGCATTTATACCTACCTTTATGTTGACTCTAATGCATAGTGGTACATGAGAAAACCTGTCTTATTTGTAGCCCCGTGCAACTCAAATGAGAAAAACATTGAATTAATTATAAACTCGTTCTCAGAAGACATGTGATTAGAAGTAGATGGGAAATTGTCTTACCTCTAGGAGAACCATCAAACTTAGATACAGGAACATCAGGGATATGCCACAAAGTAATTCTTCCTGAGACTTCTCCAGAGAAAAGTACCTTATAAAAAGGCTCTTTCCGTTCATTCATGTAGCCCATAACAAAGGAAAGGCTCTGGTCCAAAAAAAAAAAAAGTTAGCTTTTTTGTAGAAAAAACATTTAAACATAAAATGACAACCACCGGTTTAACATGGAGGGATAAGACTTCATAGAGTAACAAAACTGTCTCCATTTGTTTCCTGGTCTTTCAAGAATTCCAAGTAACTTAAATTAAATAATCTCTTACTCAAGACAAAAAGTTTTTATAAAATAGAAGCAAAATCATCAGCTAGACTTCAGAGAGTTAATAAGAATATTTAATGTTTACTGAACATGTTCTGTGTATGTATGACCCATACTGTTAGGGGCTTTCCATCCATTCAACTAAATAATCCTCGCACTAATACTGTGAAGTTGGTACTATCATTGTCTCCAATTCACATATGAATAAACTGGGAGTGAAGACACTGATTTACTCAAAGTGATACAGATGGCATCGTGGTTTGAAGTCCAATAATTTTGACTCAAGAGTCCATGTCTTCATGACCATATTCTACTGCCCACTAAGGAGGCCTGATTGCTTCACTGCCCCTTGTGTTCCAATTGTCAATTAAAATAGCAACAACTAATGTTTGTATGGTAATTTTGTCTTATTAATGTGCTCTCTACTTTCTGTTGGCTATTTTTCAGATTTAATATACTGGGTTGTAAAAACCTAAGTGGGCACACATAAAAATGAGTTCATAACATATAAATAAATAAGTAAACAAAGAAACAAGTATTATATTAATATAAATAAATATAGTCATAGTTTATATTAATATATGTTGTATATTTGTGTACGTAGAGTTATAATTTTCCTGAGGCAGAGTATGAATAGTGGGCACCAGAGTTCTTAAAGATATGCATTTACTAGTGAAGGAGTCTAGAATCTTTCTAGTACCTTGGTGCAGTATATATGTTCTTTGGGCAGACTGGGGTACAGAGATTCTGCACGAGGGATCAAAATGATTAAGTGATTATAAAAACAAAAACAAACCCTTCTTTTGATCTACAAATAAAAGGCACCCTGGAAAGAAAGCCAACTGCTGGTGCTAGAATTAAAGAAGTCTAGGAAAGTGATAGTTCCTAGTCAGAAAATAGGCTTGAAGGTCAGGACTTTGAAGTATTATTGGAAAAATTCTATAATATATCTGTAGAGAATAATAAAGGTCAAAACACTGCTCTATTTAATCCTCACAACAAAGCTACAAAGTAAGTAAACATTATTATTATTCCTGTTGTGGAGATAAGAAAACCAAGGCGGGAAGAGGAAAAGAAAGGAATCCAAGACCATGCAAGCAAGACTTGTAATCCTCTATTGTCTACCAAAATGAATGTGTTGCAGAAGAGAAAACGGTTCCTATAAAGTCAGTTCTCTGAATAAATCTTTTTCTTTTTCTTTTCTTTTCATTTTTTTTTTTAAGATTCAGAAGGTACTTTGGAGTCTTATACTTCTCAGGCTATCACTTTTGTGGGTGCTAGAAACGCTGTTGATAAAATTTGGGTAAACTGGCTTCTGAGGCTCCCTTGACCTTGAGGAACCTTAGCAATGACTAGTCCAACTCCCTCAGGCTTTTGATATGAGAAAGAAGCTCCAGAGAGGGAGCCCAATTACTCAGGTTGGTCGCAGGCAGCAGGCATCTGCCCTTCCAGCTCAGGGCACTGCCCCTGCGGCTCACACTCACACTCCCAGGCTGTTGTCATCCCCTCTGCCCTCACTTGCTCACACCCATTCCTTGTCACTTCCGCTCTCAGCCTTCCCAGTGTTTCCTTCTCCAGTTCCGCTATTCACCTGAAAACCTCCTCAGAGCCCCTCACCATATGAATCCCAATTTTTCATCACAGTACCCCATACACATCCCAAGGAGCACTCATCGTCCGAGAAAGAATACCTCCAAGAGGTAATAAAATAGTCTCTAAGAATGAGTTCTCTTGAGTTAACTGCCTGGATTCAAATCCCAGTTTAGCACATACTAACTCTATTAAAAGAGCCAATTACTTGATTTGGACAATTCACTTAACCTCTCTGTGTCTCATTCTCTCTAACTGTGAAAGAAGGCTAATAAAAGCACCTATTATATGGGATTGCTGTCAGGATTAATGAGTTGCTAAAGGTGAGGCACTTAGAATGGTGCCATGCCTTTGGTACATACTCAGTGAATATTAACCATTCTTATTATCCACTTTTCAGGACAACTGAGAAACTTGCTCCAAAGTCCCATTGCCAGACTCTGGACAAAGCAGGTTCAAATCCTAGGAATTATCCTCTCTGAACATCAGTTTCGAAGTGAGGTCAGGGTGGGAATACCTGTAAATGAAGGAGTCTGTCTGTATGACAATAATAAGGCCTCGGACAAAAAGTTACCCAAAATCATCATCATTGTTATTACTCTTAGTTCATGCACCTTGACTGCAAGCCACAGGCTGTTTCTATCCCTGCTACTCCCACCTCAGCACTGCAGAGTAACTCCATAGTCAAGAACCTGGAAAGCCCAGTGCCTCATCTCAACAAGCAGGTCACCCATCACCAGTCTCAGTGATTGTCAGCTGCAGTTTGGAACCAGGGAGACTCTCACAAACTACTGAAAGGAAGAGGAAGTTTCATTTTGTTACTACAACTCCATCAGCAGACAGGTTCCTAGAACCACAATGTTAATTCTGAAAACCCATTACTGTCAAACATTGAGATTTAATTCTCTGGTGTCATTTCCAAAAGAAGAGTCTGGTTAATACTACGTATTTATAGAATTCCCTTTTCTAAACTCATTGTACTTATCAAACTCGACTCCTCACCCCACCAAACTGTTAATCTTCTAACTGCAGGAGAGACTCAGAAGTCTTATATTTAGTGGAAATTGGGGATACTTTGAATAAGGAGAATAATGTCAGACTTCAATCTCTTGGCTAGACAAAGGGCAAGTAAGGGCATAAGGATGGGGAGACCAGCTTCTTTTTTTTTTTTTAAGATTTTATTTATTTATTTGACAGACAGAGATCATAAGTAGGCAGAGAGGCAGGCAGAGAGAGAGGAGGAAGCAGGCTCCCCGCTGAGCAGAGAGCCCGATGCGGTGCTCAATCCCAGGACCCTGGGATCATGACCTGAGCTGAAGGCAGAGGCTTTAACCCACTTAGCCACCCAGGTGCCCCCACAATACTGCTTTTATGACCAACAGCAAAATAAGACTTGATTGCCACCGACAAATGACTTTAGAAATTCACACAATTCTAAAGTTTCCCTTATGCCTCGGTGTCACATAGAGTTTTGATTTCTGGCTGGCACCTGCATAATCAAGTTTTTGCAACAAAACTTTACAGATATGTTAAAGGGACAATCACGGAACCACAGGATCTCCAACAGCAATGCTACCTAATTAAGCGAATCCTCACTCTGTAAAAAATAACATGCTTCCTTGGTTGACACATCAGTAATCCAAAACTCCTCCATTCCCCAAAAAATACTTCTTTGGATAATTAACTGATGACCAAGTCCATAGGTTAACAACAACAACAGAGACCTCATTTTGGTTAGCACTACTAAAATAAAATAACTTTAAATGTTCAGGCTTCACAGTGTGTTAAAGATATAATTCATTCAAGTAAATACACACAATTATATCCTCAGCTCTGCCAGGAATCAATCACAAATATGTTGTTTGAGCAAGAAGATTTATTCAGAAGAAGAGTTAAATATATGCAAAAAATGATAATATTGAGTTAAAAAAAGCAGGATATAAATCCCTTTTTTCTTTAATGTGCCATATACCTGGTCCAGTTAACAAATGTTCCATTTGATAAAGTTTAAAAATTGGAATAGACAAATCAAAATGATAATAACTTTGTATCAAACCATTTATCCAAAGGCCAGTGAAAAATGTGTGTGTGTGTGTGTGTGTGTGTGTGTGTGTGTAGAAAGAAAGAGAATAAAAATGGCAAAATGTTGACAGTTGGGTAATCTAGATAGAGGGTAGATGAGTGATCATTGTATTATTCTTGCAACTTTTTAAATATTTGAAATTTTCCTGATTAAAATACGTAAACACATAAAAATACCTCTTGTGAATATTTATGGTGGATAATTAAGAATTTACATTCCTCCTTTTTTAACGTTGGTAATTTTTCTATCATAAATATATATTGTCTAATCAGACTTTAAAAAATCCATTTCTTAAAGGTAACATTTTCTCTCCAGTACCCATTAACAGATTTGATTTTCTCATTGATACTTGCTCTTCAATTCAACTTTTTCAAGTCCGACTCTGTTACAAAGCAACACTTATCTAAGATGCAGACTAAAACTGTCTTGAGACAGTTACTCTCCCCTTGCATTACCTTATTTTCCTGCACAGAAGTAGAGCACAGTAAATGAGGATAAATGGTCTCTTTAAGCACTCTTCCATCAGCAGGAGATATGCTTTTGGAAAGCCCACTGCATGGAGAAAAATAAAAAGCAAAGTTTAGAACTTTGGGGTTCTTTATTCATTTTTTTTTTGTTTTTTTTTTTCTTCCTCCCACTTTCAAAAGCCGGATGGTACCATTCAAGTTTCTAAACTCTAGTTATAAATTGTTGGGTTAATAATTACAAGTGACTTTTTGAAAACCCAGCACCAGCTGTACAAGTTATACATGGTTAATCTCATTCCTTCGTCCCCTGCTGTTTTATACAAAGGCTGAAGCCTACCAAGCCCAGAGTAAATCTTCGAGTGCCAAAGTTGTTTTGTTCTGGTTTTTGATCATGGGCGGCATGCAGGGAGTTTTCCATAATAAACCTCCCAAAGTTCATTTTCTACCTGAATGTTTTGTATGCCGCTCCCATCTGATCCCACCTGTTCAGCAGCTGATAGATGTAACTGTGACCATCTTCTGTCCAGATGATGATTCTGTGAGCAGCAAGCACTTCTCCACCAGCAAAAAACTGCCCACTTCTGCTAACTTCAGTCCGCAGGAGGGAAAAATCACAATAATCATAAACCTAAAATACAAAATTAATGACACACATTAACAAAAGCTCCTAATCTAATCTGCCAATGAGATGAAAGATAAAGTATGCTTATCAAGACCATGTAGATGGCAGTGTTAACACAACATTATATTAAATATTAGTAACAGGACACACTGGACTCATGTATCAATATATTTTACTGGTGCCTATTTTTGCACATTTATATTAAGGTAGGTTTCAGTGAATAAGCTTTGTACCATTCCAGAATGTGCCCATTAAGGACAGAGACCAAAAATCCTAATATTCATATGTAATTTTATTTCTTCCACACGGTAATCCAATTTAAACTTTGGAAAATTTATTACACAAAAGTTTATACAGCTGAAATCTTTTGTTAGAACACATACTTTATATTTTTTGTTTATAAGTATATTATCAACATATAAGTTAAGACAATATGGTTTTGTTAACTGGGCCAGTTATATGGAACATTAAAGAAAAAAGGGATGCCATCGAATGATATAATGACTCAGTTTTTCTTTCTTATTGGAGATATTAGTGACTACATTTACAAGAAAGGACTCTCTGTTCCTTAAAAATGAATGTAGTGACTAAGCAGAAAAAGAAAAAAAGTCTAAAAATAAAATCAATGTATGTAGGTGAAAAGTATTAGTTTTCTTTTTAGTTCTAAAGTGCAGTTCTCTTTAGTTCTAAAGTTCTAAACTTTGACTTCTAAAGTTCTAATTACAAATATTCTAAAGATAAATGACCACTATCGTAATAGTTTCTTATTAATAAAATTAGGATATATTTTAGATATATAATCTCCTGAGAAGCAAAACAGCTGAGTGCAGGGAGAAGAAAACTGATTTAAAAATATGTGATATTATTACAGAGTTTGTATCGTATTAAATCAAATTCTTAAAATTATTGTATTGAGCAAAAAAAAATTACATTTGTATATACATTTGTATATCACTGGTATTTATTTTGTTATTTTATAATACCTTCCAACATTTAGAAAATACCACCAGTAAAAGTCTCTCCGTATATGTGCAAAATCGTATTGTCCGGCAGTTCAAGGAGTTGAGAAATTTGGATTCCTTTTCATAGACATCTTGTTTTTCCTTCAAAAGGAGTGAGAACACTTTAGTACTAGTTCTAGGTAATTTATTCATGACTGTATGAGAAGACTTGCCCCAATATATACCTGAAGTAGATCACATCATTTTTATAAAAAACTACCCCAGTTTCCTTTTGAGTTTTCTGAACTAAGAAGTTACTTGCAAAGGAAACCATGAACAGGATTCCTCATATAATCATTCAACAAACATTCAGTGGGGACTGTATGTAAAGATACGAGTAAGTTTCTAATTTTCAGACATGGCAGAAAGATAAAACAAACAAAAAAAATATATTGAAGAGGAAACCTGCAGTACCTTAATTGTAAAACAGAAAGTTGAATAAAATGCTTTGAAAAAACAAAAAACAAAAGAATGGCCAGCATAGGACACCTAGAATACTATATTCACTATATTCACAATAAATTTCTGATAGTGCTGGTGTGTGCTTCTTGGGTTCATTATGCTACCACAATTCCTAGGCTTCCCCAACCAAGATATTCCAAAGGAGAGTTCAGAGCATGAGGCAGCTGAAACAATGTTATCATCAGCATAAATACTATGACTGTTTTCTCATCCCCTACCTCAACTTGTAGCCTGATGCTGGAGACGGGGGGCTGGGGAGCAGGTAAATGTACTGGACTCTCAGTGCATGTGACCCCCCCAGACATTCAGAGTCATCTCCCAGTCTCGACCATTCACATATACTCAGAAAAAAGGCATCTTTCTTTCTGCTGTCAGGGTCAGAAAGATATTCCTCTATGACAGATTTGTTTATTTGTTTAACCAATGTGTGTGTGCACGCCCAGGTGCCTGTGAATATGTGTGTGTTTGTATAAATAAAAATATTGGTATATGCCCTGACAACAGACTGGAAGGATACAATCTAATTGTTACCAATGCCCACCCCTTGGAGGAGTGATAGGGGGAAGTAAATGGAGATAAAGTTTATACACTTCTACATTATTTGAACTCTTTTTTTTTTTTTAAGATTTTATTTATTTGAGAGAGAAGGAGATAGAGAGAGCGCATGCACACAGCACGAGGTAGCAGAGGTGGTGCAGAGGGGAGAGGGAGAGAGAGAGGCAGACTCCCTGCTGAGTGTGGAGCCCTACTTGGGGCTTGATCTCAGGACCTGGGATCATGACCTGAGCTGAAGGCAGATGCTTAACCAACTGAGCCACCCAGGTGCCTCAATGTTATTTGAACTTTTAACAATGAATGGGTAATGCCCTTATAATTAAAAAATTTCAATAAATATGTTTGAATTCAGAGAATAAAAAAGTTTCACAAGCCAACCTGAATGCTGTTGATTGATGAAGAGAGATCCCATACTTTGAGCTCACCCGCTACTGATACCACCAAGAGAGAATCTTCTGTAAAAACAAGAAAAGTCCCATATAAGCTGACGGCTGTTTTAACTGGTTGCAGTAAAGATTGTAGCATAATCATTTAAGGATTACGCAGGATTACAAAGGTGGAAATTATTCAGCCTTGGGTTTTTTTTTATTTTTTTGTAATAAATAAACATTTTAGGTCACGGTTTAAATTTGTTTTAAAATTTCAAAGTGACTCAGATGTATTAGAAGAGCACCACTAAGAGCAGAACTACATCGAAAATCATTATGTTGTCAATATTATACCTTCCTATTTCAGAAACAAGTAAGGCGCCAGCTTTCCCTCAACAGAATCTGAATTCTCTACTACACACAGAAGACACAGCAAGGCAACAGTTCCAAGAGTCTTGTTAATCCACAACAGATGCCTTCTTGTCACTCTTGAAATGTACCAATGAACTGGGTCATGGAAACAGTCTCCTCTTTTCATTTCATCTTGACATCTTGCTGACTTTCTAATGACTTTGACCACTGGTACGGGTGTTCTCAGTTTTCTTGGTCTGGCTTAGAGAACTGTCCCACAAACAGGTAAACTTAAAGAAGTATTCTGAACTCTTGCCCATTTGTTTAACAAATCGTTCAAAGGCGTTGTTTTTATAGGCACTCTCTTAGTGTTATATAACACTCAAGCATTACCTTGTATTCTCATGGAGTGAACAATGCACATGCAGTTGATCCAATCAGGAGACTGAGATGATACAAAAGTGTGAATAACAGCCAAACTTTTGGCATCAATGATAAGAACATCCTGATATTCTCCACAACACAAAAGCCAGCCTTCCCCTGTCATCCGGAATGAGCAGTGGTAATACTATGAAAACGGAATTCAAAGCAAAAAGTTAATTATCACTACAATTAACATAATTTGGGCTACGGTGAAGACTTCTCTAGATTTCAGTTCTAGCATCTATTTAATTAAAGTATTTACTTGCTACTGAATAGCAATAATATTTCTTTTAGTTCAATTATTCCATAGTTTTGAAGCATTGATTCGGGACTTTAGTCTCGTTTGTAATTCACTATTTTTCTGGAGGAAGGGGGATCTTTTAGGAAGAAAGAATCTTATTCCCAGTTATGGGGAGCTCAGAATTGTTTGATTTCTAGAATGCTATGTAGAATTAAAGAACAACAACAAAAAAATCAGGTTCCTTCTCCCAGCAACATTATTATACATTAAGAAGAAATAAAAGTGTTTGAAGTGTGAGGAATTCTTGTGCCAAATAAGTTTTGAGAGTAGCTTTATCAAAGATTGAGTAATATATTGTGCCCTTGACAAATTCTCTCACTGGGCAAGTTTTGGTCCCTGAAAAGAGTTTGTGAATATTGCAGTGCAAGTCATCAATGCCAAAAGCAATGAGTAAAATATTAAAACAACAACAACAACAACAAAAAACCACTGTGAGCACCATTGGTATAACACAACTGCCTCACCTGTATGCTTGGAGTCCATCTACCAAAACCAGAATCTGTTTTAAATATAGGGAAATTATTATAAAGGTACAGCGATACTTTCTGTTATCTTTTCATAAATAAGAAATTCAGGAATTAAGAAAGTACCCACTCAAAAAAGGTTAAAATTGAAGGAAAAAAAAACTGCTTTGCTTTATTAAATAGCATGTCATTAAAGCGAATCTTTCTATGGGTGTCTCTGTGTGTGTGTGTGTTGTGATTATAACTAAGAAAAAATTAAAAATTGTCTTTCAAATTTGTCCATGTTAAAAAGGTAGTGAAATAAAGAATGAATCAGAAAAAAAAAAAAAAACAAGCTTGAACAGCCACTTTTGGGGAAGAAAAATGACAAAATAACATGATAACTGACACTATTCTACTCCAGGGACAAAATAAAAATCAAAGAAAAGAATATCCTCCAAAAACATTTCTTTAAATGTGTGCTTAGCAAATGCTCTAAAGAGTTCCAGAAAATCCAGAAATGTTCTGAAGGAAGTGGAAGTACTTACACAAATTGCAGTGTGCCTGTAAGGAAGTGTGGCCTTCTCCACGCACTGTCCGTTGGTGACATTCCAAATACACATCTCCCTAGGAGAGATAACTTTGTATTATTCTCTGTCATTTCTACTCAATTGGCTGAAATAATTTTTGTGTCACCAAGTTTTTCTTTAGTGCTGCACTTAAATGCAACCTGATCGTTTATGTGGCTTTTTGTTACAGATTACTGAGCAAGAAAATGTTGTGGTCATTAGCAGGGATGACATACTGTATCTGTGTCTTTTTGTTTGGGTAATTACACCCTGCCGCCAGCCTACAAACCTTACTTTAGCACCAACCTGACCTAAAACAAATTGTGTGGATCCAGTTATCACAACCATTAGAGCGACAGTGCCACGATCTTTCCATGGAAACTGTATCCTCTTGAAAATGGCTTATTTCACTGAATTTAAACTACATATTCTGAAAAGCATAATGCATCGAGGGCTGCATCTTCTGGAGCTGAGGTATCATTTTTATAAAAATAAACAGTGCCACCAAGAGGCTACATTTGGTCTATCATTGATAGGGTTTATTTCTTTGCTTACCCTGAAATGCTGAAATTACACTTGCCACTACATATATAGAAAATTCTCATTGTTTAGACAACTCTGGCTTGCTTTCCTATATGTTACAAGGATGTACATAAAATTATGAAATACAGTAACAAAATACCTTGTCCAGCAGAGGGCAATTTAAATCTACATGATTTCAGTTCACAAAAACCAGAATGGCTGTTTCAGAATTGTTTGGTTAATAATATCTTTCAGTTTTGTCACTTTCAACAGATAAGCAAAACTTTCCATGAAAGAATAAGTGAAAGCTTTATTGGCTTTAAGGGAGAATCTCCTATTAAGAAGCAAAAGATATGAATTAATAATAGTAAATGCTGGATGGACTTGGTGTTTGCTGGACTTTTTTTGTTTTTCTGGTCAAGCACTGGAAATCAATCTTTAAATCAGTAGTTCTCAACCTGGGGCGATTTTGCCCCCCAAAGAACATTTGACAATGACAAGAGATATTATTGATTGTCACAACCAGGAACACACTACTGGCATCTAGTGGGGAAAGCCCAGGAATGCTGCTAATAACCGCGAATGCTCAACAAAGAATTCTCTGGTGCTCCAAAGTGTCATTAGTACTCAGGTTGGGAAACCCTATTCTGGATATAGAGACAAAGTATTCATACTTTTTTTCTCTGTTTATATCTGACCATATTCCAAAAAAGGATTTGAGGTAATATGAAAACTCAATAAAACAAGGGGGAAATGTGTGTGTGTGTGTGTATGAAAAATAAATCTGGGAAAGACGTAGAAATTGAAATATTATATCTCAAAGGTAAGAAAATAGTGTCAAAGGTAAAAAAAATATAAAATTTTATTTTTAATGTAAAATTT
>RCUC01118284.1:0-10926 GCA_003697995.1 Taxidea taxus jeffersonii
GGGTGTGGATGACCTGGTGCCGCACTCGGTGCACTGGTAGGGCTTGGCCCGGGTGTGGATGACCTGGTGCCAGAGCAGCAGCGACTTGTACTTGAAGGCCTTGCCGCAGGCGCAGCCGTACACCCTCTCCCCTGCGGCAGCCGCAGGGCCTGGGCCCCGCTCCCTCCACCAAGGCCATGGAAGATGGTCCAAGGTCCCCTCCAGGGCCGCCTGCCTCAGGGTCGAGGGGTCATCTATCTGACCCACCCTCAGGACTGCCATTCCGCTGGGGATGCTTCGGCCTCCCCTTAGGGAGGTGCCCCCAAACTGTGCCCAATAGTCCTAACTGCTTAGAAGACACTGTCCTCAGAGAAGATTCCTTGACCCCAGCCTCCATCCTAGAATCTGGAAGAACGAACAGAAAATGGAAAGATGATCTGGCCTCTATGTTCATAGAAGAAACTCCGTGAGTTGAAGACAGAATCTTTATGTCAAAGAAACAAGGAGGTTTGAGAACTTCTTCCATAATCTGTAAAACTGGGGTTTGTGTAAGAAAGAGGACCTAAAGGAAGGTTAATAAGGGTTTAAGCACTCTGGGAAGTGGGCTTAGGAGAAGAGCTCCCGAAAGGGGAGGGGCAGCACGGGGAGAAGGGAGGGCATAGGCTTGGTCTAAAGGACTGTGGGGGGAGTAGGCTTGAGGCAGGAGTGAGGCCTGCAGGGTGTGGGGTGCAGCTATCCTTTGCTCTCCTCTTCCTCTGAGGACTCATCCATAGCCCACCCACTCAGCAGACACATCAGCCCCAAGCAGGGCCCGTGGACTCCCGGCTGCCTTTCCTCCCTTTCTGCAGCCTCTGCAGTCCTAACCCCAGGCCCTGGCTCAGAGAGCCAGAGTAGCCCAAGGGTCTCCCCTGCTGGGTCCTCCTCACATACTCACTGCCCCCCACAGACCTGGCCTGACACCTCCGACAACCGGGAAGGACATTTCACGCACCTAGGTTCCTTGCATGGGTTAGTCCTGGGTGACTCTGGATGACAGCCAAGGCGTTTGGTAAGAAATCTGGCCCTGCTGTGAGGAGCTAAATGTACAGCCTTTGCACTGCCCAAGCACCCAGGAGGCTACAGAGAGTTGTGTGAATGCCAGGCCCACTTACCTGGGCACATGCTGGCTGTAGACCCCTGCTCCTGAGTCACCTGCAGAATCAAAGCCCCTGGCTCCTCCCCTGCTCCAAGAGGGAGATCAGTGCTGGTTTAGCAACAAGAAAGCCTACATGCAGGGAGGAGAGCAGTAGGTGTCAGGGAGCAGAGGGAAGGAAGGATGCCCTGCTGCAGGGCTGGAGGCCTTAGGGGACACATGGCACTTGGAATGGATTAGGAACACCTACTTTCCCAGAAGTGGGGCAGCTGGGTGGCCATGGAGAGATGGAGGTAGCCCTCCAGCTTCCCTAAACATGCTGGACCTTGAATTTGGAAAAGAACCAACTTGCCTAAGAGACCAGTGGAAGAGGCAGGGTTGCCCCTGAGCCCTGTCCGGGGATGGAGGGGGAAGCCTCACCCAGCGAGGCCACATGCCCGTAGCTCTCCAGCATCACATCTCTGTATAGCGCCCGCTGATCGCGGGCCAGGCAACTCTACTTCTATCCTTGTGAAGTACACGGCCACGTCCTCAAACACAATGGCCTCCTGCAACCACAAACCCTGCTGTCTGGGGATATCTGGGCAGGGGATGCAGAGACCAGGTCAGGGATATTCGGGCACCTGTTCAGCTCTGGGAGTCAAGGCCTCTGTCTATGTGGTCCCTGCTGCATCCCCAAGGCCTGGCACAGAGAGGACACCTCAACACTCCACAAGGAGAGTGGAACAGTCCTACTGCCATAAAGCCAGGGTGTGGGTCTCAACCTTGGCCTCATGCCCTCCCACAGGCTAACGGGGATCTGGGGAGGGGCACCCTGCAGATGTTTGTGGTCAAGCCTCTATACTGGTGGAGGGTTCCTGTCCTGTTCTCTGGTTCTCTGATCTGAGGAGAGAAGCCAAAGGCTGTGTGCACAAAGAAGAGCTGAGCACTCACACCAGGACGGAGGCAGGTACTGGGGCGGGGGACAGGGACCCTGACCTTCCTGGCTGGCCCTGGAAGCACAAGGGCTGCAGGAGATCCTGGGCAACCCACTTCTGCCCAAAGCCTCAGGAAGGATATGACAGAGCACTGTGCAGTTTCACAGGGAGGGGGCAGACCCTGGCTTACAGCATCCATCCCGTGACTCACCTGCAGGAATGAGAGCTACGTGAATGGGCCTGGGGCCCCTGGGAAGGTACTCAGGGCTGAAAAGCTGAGGGCTGGGGATGAAGGCAGCCAAAAGGCTCAGAAGGGGCACTCACCTGGAGTGTGGGCGTCGCAAGTGGCACCGCCATTCCAGGATCCCCACCAGAGGAAGAGCAGGTGCTGGGGACAGTGAGTGTTAAGTGGAAGGAGGCAGGCCTGAGTCCCATCCACCCCTGTCCCTGTCCCCCAGCAGGACCACCCAGATACAGGAGAGACAGGAAAGGGCAAACACACCAGGTCAGCCCAGATGATGCCCTCATATCCCGAGAAGCTGCACCCTGAGATCTGCTCACCCACATGGACCCATCTCTCACTCCTGATTTTCCCAGTGACGTCTTCCTGGACCAGCCTATATAAAACACCACCCCCACTCCAGAATTCCTTCCCTACCCTCACTCCCTGTTTTACTTATTTCTTCCTGTTTTCCTTTTCTTCACAGCACCTCTGTTGACACAACACAGTCAACTTACTTGCTTCTTCTCTGCCTTCCCCCATGAGTGAAGGCCTGCAGTCTGAACCCCCAGAGCCTGGAGGAGGGTCTGACACACACCATGTGTTCAGTGAGGGTCTGTGGAAGGAAGGAGTGTCCCTATGACAGTGGGTGATTCTGCAACCAGTGAGGCCACGTTGTGGAGCATCAGAAAACGTTCTTGCCGTACTACTAGGAGAAACAAGCAGACTTGGTAAGCAGAAAAACAAGTCTGGCAGCACAATACCCCAGCACATTAAGCTTAGTTTCTTTCTGGGTGATTCTTATTTTCCTTCTTTCCACTTTTCTGATTTCTCCAAAACTTACTGCTGATTTATAAATGCATGTTGCAGATGAAGAACAATTATTTAAAAACCAGTAAGTACAATTCCGCTTACAGAGTAGGCCCTGATCTTCATGTCCCTTCCTCAATGGATACCTGAGCTGTTGTGGTTAGGTGGAAGTCTCTGGAGTACACTTTTCTGTGGGGCTTGAGCCTCCAAAGTAGCTGCCACTTTGTAAAGTGATGTCTCTTTCACGCATCAGGTAACAGAAATCCTGTAGTTATGATGCCATGAGGTGACAGTCAGCAGGAGAGCTCTTTAAACATGTGACAGTGTAACAGGCTACACACAATGATCTGAGAGGCATGGCGGGTCATCTGTGCCTGGACAGCATCAACCGCAAATGCAAAGAGCAGAGCCACACCACTACCCTCTGGGCTGTCTGTTCAGGGCAGTCTGTGGGCAGGACCTGCCTGGACCATTGCTGCTGTCCCTGCTGACTGATCTGCTGTCCTCCTCACCCCAGTGAGGCAACCAGAGCATCTCAATAGGATGAACAGCTCAGGAGAAGCCCCGGCCCTCAGCTCAGCACACACCGTTCTCCACGGTTAGGAGGGGACGTTACTGTGCTGGTCTTTGCTTTTATCCGGGGACTGCGGGTTCACAGGGAGGGGCCCTCTGGTTAGAGAGAGAAAACACCTAAGTTCAGTCCTCCCTTTGAACAAGGGAGTAAGTCTTCCATCAGAGAAAAACAGGGCCTAGTTGAAAAAAGTGGAGCAGGGGAAATGATGATAACAAGACAGACCGGGCTCCTGCTCAGAATCCGGGGAGAGAAAGTACCAGGGGGAGGGGAGTGCTAACTTAGACGGGGGAGCAGGGAGGACTTCCTGGGGGACTGCACTTGCTGGGGCCTGGAGGACCAGCAGAAGTCATTCTTTCCCTCTGATTCAGAATAAAACCTCTGTTCCCCGGGGGCCTGCGGCACCTTGCCCCGATGCCTCACCCACCGCTGCTTACTACACTGCGGCCGGACTGGTGTCCTCTGTTACTGCAACCAGCCGAGGCCGTTCCCGGGCACTCTCCCTCGCCGGCAAGGGATCAGCAAGGCCGCTCAGCCAGCAGGTTTCCGCTCACACGTTAACTCCTGGAAGAAACCTCGTCTCCCACAAGCCCATCCTCTGGGCTCGTTTTCCTCAGGGCCCTTGCACGGATCAACAACGACTTTCTTACTTGTTTGTTGCCTCTATGACACGAACGCCTCACCCCTACTACAGGATATGCTCCCCGAGGCCAGGGACGTTGTCTGGCTTCACGGCGGTACCCCCGGCACGAGCAGGGTCCTCGGGACACGGTAAGGACTCCGCGCTCCGGTCGGACCAGCGACGCAGCCCCGGGCAGAGGCCGCGCACGGGGGTGGCCGGCTGGCACCTGCGGATGCGCCCCGGCAACTGCAGGCGAAGGACGAGGGGGACGCAACCCGGACAGAACTGGTCCCCCAGGTCTCCCACCCCCGCACCTCAGCTCTGCGCAGCCACCCGGGCTTTGGGGACGCAAGGCTCGGGCACCGGCCCGCACGCCTCCGGCCGCAGTCGGTGGAACCAACGGGAACCCGGACGCTCCCTACGGCCCAGAACCGAAGGAAAAGCGAGGGGCGGCGCCGGCTGCGGGTCAGCACCCCGCGCGGTGCTCAGCACGGCTTCTGTGCGGGCCACAGCCTCAGGAAGGCCGCAATCGGAGAACTGCCCTCACCCCACTCCGATCCCCGCCCCGCGGCCAGGCCCCACTCACCCTGGGCTGCCATCCCCAACCGCTCGAGAAGCGGCGCCCGGGCGCGGGCAGTCCATTTCCGGCCCGCCCCCGGAAACGGCCCTCGGGGCCGCTCTAGGAGGCTTGGAGGACCGCGGGCCTCGGTAGACGCCCAGCGGGTTCTGGGGCCGCCGGCAGGCGCTGGCCAGGGCTCCGGGGAGGGCGGGGCGCTGTTTTGGGGCGGATCCCGCCGGAGCCCTCAGGTCCGAGGGGCGAGCGCGCTGCCAGAGTCGGGGGTCCAGGCGAAGGGCTGAACCAAACTTTAAGTCTGGTTCCAGACCACTGCAATAAAACAAATGGATTTTTGGTTGCTTAGTGCATGTAAAAGTGATGTTTAGGGGGGGCGCCTGGGTGGCCTGGTCAATTAAGTGCCTGATGCTTGATTTTGGCCCAGGTCATGATCTCAGGGTCCTGGGTTTGAGCCCCAGCTCGGGCTCTTCACTCAACACTGTCTGCTGCAGATTATCTCCCTCTCCTCCCTCTGCTCCTCAATCGGCTCTCCTGCTCTCTGGGGAGCTTGGTGCAGTTGGTGAGCATCCAACTCTTGGCTTTGGCTCAGGTCATGAACCTAGGGTGGTGGGATTTAGCCCCCTCTGTATGGAGTGGGCTAGAGACTCTCCCTTTATTGTCCCCCCCCCCCGCACACAAAAACCCTTTCTCAAAAAAATATATATATTTTAAAAAGTTATGTTTGGGGCGCCTGGGTGGCTCAGAGAGTTAAGGCCTCTGCCTTCCGCTCGGGTCATGATCCCCGGGTCCTGGGATCCAGCCCCGTGTCGGGCTCTCTGCTCAGCGGGAAGCCTGCTTCTCTTCCTCCCTCTCTCTGCCTACTTGTGATCTCTGGCTGTCAAACAAATAAATAAAATCTTCAAAAAATAAAATTAAAAAAGTTGTGTTTATGCAGCAGTCCAAGTGTGCAATAGCATTATATCTATAAAAGGAACATTCACACTTTAATTTCACCATGTTTTATTGCTGGGACACCTGAGGGGCTCAGTCGTTAAGCGTCTGCCTTAGATCAGATCATGATCCTGGGGTCCTGGGACTGAGCCCCACATCAGGCTCCCAGCTCAATGGGAAGCCCGCTTCTCTCTCTCCCACTCCTCCTTCTTGCGTTCCCTCTTGGTGTCTCCCTGTTAAATAAATAAATAAAATATTTAAAAAAAAAAGAATTATTGAAAAGTAGGGAAACCTGGGTGGCTCAGTCGGTTAACTGTTTGTCTGACTTTGGCTCAGGTCATGATCCCAGAACCCTGGAATGGAGTCCCCTGTTGGGCTGCTTGCTCATCAGGGAGTCTGCTTCTCCCTCAACCTCTGCCCCTCCCCCTACACAAGTTTTAAAAAGATTTTATTTATAAATAAACCCTATTTCTGCAAGGATAGATGCACTGAGCATGTCTGCATCTCCAAAGCCCCAGCACTTGCTGCCCTTCCTTAACTCCATGCCTGTCATCTCCAGGTAGGCCTTCAGGAGCCCAAGCAAGCATGCCCCCTAGGGCAGCACTTCTTCCCTGGTCCTGGCTGTGAGACAGCCCTTGCAACTCTTGGGCTGGCATTGCTGACCATTTCACCGCAGACTGTGGCCCCAACTGATGTAGGAAAGATAGGGCTCAAAGCCCACAGCCAGAAAAGAATTCTTGAGACCTCTTTGGTGGAAAAAGGTTTTTTGTTTTTTTTTTAAACATATAATGTATTATTTGCTACAGGGGTACAGGTGTGTCAATCATCAGTCTTGCACAATTCACAGTGCTCACCATAGCACATACCCTCCCAAAGTCCATAACCCAGCCACCTTATCCCTCCCCTCCCACCCCCCAAAAAGGTGGTTTTATTAAAGCATGGGGACAGGTCCCATGGGCAGAAAGAGCTGCACTGGGGTCATGAGGTGTGGCCCATTATATACTATCAAACTGGGAGTGGGAGGGATGGCGTTAAGTCTCTAGGGAATTTTGGAAGCAAGGTTTCCAGGACACTGAGGGGACTGTCTGTTGTTGGGAAGAAGTCATTTACTATCGTCTAGTAAAACCTCACTCATGAGACCCTTCAGATGCGTGTTGGTGGGTCATATGCTTGGGGAGGGGTGTTTGCCAACATGTATCCTGTGGGGTGGAGATAAAGGAAGTTTCCAAAGGCATTTTAAAAAACATTTTATTTATTTATTTGAGAGAAAGCCAAAGACAGAGCACAAGCAGGGAGAGCAGCAGAGGGAGAGGGAGGAGCCAGACATGGGGCTCTATCCCAGGACCCCAAGATCATGACCTGAGCTGAAGGGAGACAACTGACTGAGCCACCCAGGCGCTGCTCCAAAAACATTTTTTTTATTCTTATTATTTTTAAAAGATTTTATTTATTTGACAGAGATCACAAGTAGGCAGAGAGGCAGGCAGAGAGAGGGGAAGCAGGCTCCCCGCCGAGCAGAGAGCCCGATACGGGGCTTGATCCCAGACCCTGGGATCATGACCTGAGCCAAAGGCAGAGGCTTCAACCCACTGAGCCACCCAGGCACGCCCAAAGACATTTTTATATGTTAAAGTAGACTTATGGGATCCTGGGGGTCAGGCTAAGATTGCTTTTTGTCTTTAGCAAGGTATTAGCACGGAGGTGGCTGAGCTCCTAGAGGAAGGTCACTCTGCCTGTTTTAGGGACTGGTCAACGGGCTGTAGATAATAAGGAAATTTAGTGATTTTTCTTCTGCCTTTGTTTCCCACGTCACTGACCATCTATCAATGGGAAGACTGAACACACATCCTGCAGTGGGCCTGGTTAGCCACCTTCTGGCTGCATCCAGCTTCCAGAGAGGGAGAATAGGGGGCCCTGCCCTACCATATCCCATCCCAGAAACCCATGGGACCCTCTCGGGGAACCGAGAGCCTGAATGTCCAAGTACTGTCCCCACCTCCAATCCACTCTCTCTCTGCCTTTCTGATCCTCTGAGCCTATCCTGGGATGACCTCAAAACCCCTCATTCTGCCCCAAAGAGGCCCAGGTACGCCTCGGCCTGCTCCCTGATCCCCCATGCCTGCCAACCCACCTGCTGCCTCTCTTGGGGCTTCACCAGTCCCCTCTACTTCTCTGTAGCTTCAGGATGTGGCCACATGGACTTCCTTCCTTCCCTCTTCTTACCATCCCATGATGTCATTCTCGCCACCATCCCTCCAAAGCCTACCTGACCACACTGGTGCTAGCAAACACCCTAACTCAAAGTCCTGAGTGCAAGCCTCTGTCCACTGGGAGCTCTGCCTTTACTCCGTCCCTCCCCCCCTTGCTGGCTCTCCCCCTACTGGACTCACCAGCACACCCACAGCCCTGGTCAAGAAGCTCTACGTTGACCTGCTTGTGGGCAGTTCTCAGACGGGCGTCCCACCTCCAGGCACCCTCTCCTGAAGGCCCCTCCCACTCCTCTGTGCCTCCAGGAACCCCTCACTCAGCAGCTTATGCCCAGCTGGAGGCTACCTGCCCTGGCCGACCTGCTCTTTACCTCCAGCTCACACCCCCCTGGGCCCTCCACCTGCTGTTCCCTTTCTCAGCTCCAACCCCACCCACTCCTCCCCAGAGTCTTCGTGTTCCCTCACCCCAGGGTCATCTATCCAGGCTCCCTTTGCTCACCCCTTTCTTCTCCCCCTCTCAGCCCCCAGTTTTGCTCTATTTCCTGGGCTCGCTTCCCGTCCTCTACCGCCTGGGAGGGGCCCACTATCCCAGCTGAGATTCCCGCACCTCTGCGGTCGCCCAGTCTGTCCGTGGCAACCACTTCGACCCCCGCCAGCTCTGCAAGCAAGCACCAGGATGCCCCGTCTCTCTCCCCAGCACCCACATCCAGGTGCGGCCGCTCTGACCTCTCCGAGAACCCAGCAGTGCACAAAGTCCCAGCGTCCCCGGAGCGGCCGCACTGTCGGTAGTCGGGCCTTTGCTTTGTGTCGTGCAGACCCCGGTTTTCTGTGAACCACCACCAACCCCCAAACGGTCCCTCCGTTTCCTTAAAAGGAGGCCCTCACCCTACGAGGAAGCGCCGCATCCTAGGAAGGGGCGCTCGCCCTGCAGGAGAGCCCATTACCTTGCAAGGGGTCTCTAGCCATAGAAAGGGGTCGTCACCAGGCCAAGAGGGGACCCTGCGACCCCTCGCCCGGAGCGAGTCGCTCTGTAAAGTCCCTCAACCTCTCCGGGCCTCCTCGGCTGCTCAGGGGCGACGTTCGCCCATCGGGAGACCCCTGTGAGGTTTCGACTCCCCTCCAACCTCCCCCCGGGCGCCGCCCACACAATGACCACGCGACGGGAGAGTGGGTACCGGCCAGACAGCCGCCAGACTTCGGGCCATCTAGGCTCCGCGGGCCCCAGTTATCCCAATGCGCCTGCGCGGAGGCCCCTGAGGCCGGAGGGGGCCGCGGGAGCAGTAAGTCCCGGCGTGCACCGCGCTGACGCCGCGCCGGAAGGTCAAGCGCCTCTCGGCCCCGCCCCGGAAGATAAGGCGGCTCTCCTCCGCCCCGTCTCCTTTTCCGGCCGCGCTCGGCAGCAGGTAGGACGTGCCTGTGGCACGGCGGCCCTGGCGCCATCCGCCGCCATCCGCCGCCATCCGCCGCCATCCGCCGGCCTGAGGCCCGCTAGGGACCCCGCCGGGACTCCCGGGAGAGCTGGGGCGGACGGCCAGGGATGAGGGCGCGGAGGGGTGGGACCTGGAGGGAGAATGCTGGCGAGCGGGGACCCTGAAGCCGGGGTGGCGGGGGTTCCTGGGCCGCTTGGGCGCTAACCGTGAGCCGCCTCCAGACCGCCATGGGCCGTGTCATCCGTGGGCAGAGAAAGGGCGCCGGCTCGGTGTTCCGCGCGCACGTGAAGCACCGCAAGGGCGCCGCGCGTCTGCGTGCCGTGGACTTCGCCGAGCGGCACGGCTACATCAAGGGCATCGTGAAGGTGCGGGCAGCCCCTCTCCCCGGGCGGGTGGGGACGCGGGGAGCCTCGCGGGGACCCGCCGCTCACGCGCGCTCGGTCCGCAGGACATCATCCACGACCCGGGCCGCGGCGCACCCCTCGCCAAGGTGGTCTTCCGGGATCCGTACCGGTTTAAGAAGCGGACGGAGCTGTTCATCGCGGCCGAGGGCATCCACACGGGCCAGTTCGTGTACTGCGGCAAGAAGGGTGGGCTGCGCGGGGGGCTGCGCGGGGGGCGGCGGGCAGGGGCGGGGGCGCTGCGCCGGCTGCGTGCGCCGCGGGCTTACGCCGACCGGCGGGCTTCTCGCAGCCCAGCTCAACATCGGCAACGTGCTCCCGGTGGGCACCATGCCCGAGGGCACCATCGTGTGCTGTCTGGAGGAGAAGCCCGGGGACCGCGGCAAGCTGGCTCGAGCCTCCGGGAACTATGCTACCGTCATCTCCCACAACCCGGAGACCAAGAAGACCCGCGTGAAGCTGCCGTCGGGCTCCAAGAAGGTCATTTCTTCAGCCAACAGAGCTGTGGTCGGTGAGTGGCGGCGGCTGCGGGGTGCTCGTCCGCCCGGCCAACCGCGGGACCGGCCAGGGTCTGCAGCAGGCGCAGCAGTCTCGGCCTCTTCACCGGCCGGGGGTCGTCGCGCAGGCCCGTCTGTGCCGCGGGGCGAAGGGGGCCTGCCGGGTGCCGCTGCCACGTCCGCGGGCTGGTGGTCCTCGTGGGCGTGCGGCGGTCCCGCAGCGACCCAGTAAGTGTCTTAGGAAGGGATGACACCTGGTTCGCGTTGCTGTTGCAGCAACGCCTTTTCTCAGGATGGTTTTATTTTCTTTTATATAGTTTTTTTTTTTTTAAGGTTTTGTTTATTTGATAGAGATCACAAGTAGGTAGAGAGGCGGGGCGGGGGGGCAGGCTGTCCGCAGAGCAGAGAGCCCGATGCGGGGCTCGATCCCAGGACCCTGGGATCATGACCCGAGCCGAAGGCAGCGGCTTTAACCCACTGAGCCACCCAGGCACCCCCGGAAGGTTTTATTTTCTTCCAAAGATGCGGTGCAGGGGCGCGTGGGTGGCCAGTTCTGCCTTTGGCTTAGGTGGTGAGCCCAGGGTCCTGGGATCCAGGCCAGAGTCAGGCTCCCTGCTTAGCGGGAGCTCAGCTTCT
>ML099157.1:0-14473 GCA_003697995.1 Taxidea taxus jeffersonii
GGAAGGGGAGACACTCACGGTCGGCATCTGCGCACACGATACAGGGGTTCTTCCCCCCAAGCTCCAGGGTTACCCTCTTCAGATTGCTCCGAGAGGCGGCTTCTTTAACCAACTTTCCAACCTTCAGGATGAAAAACAGACCAGATGAAACCTCAGCGGGGGCCAGACCTGGCCTGGATGTTCTTGACAAGTCTATGGGTCTCCTGCCTCTCTGCCCAGGGACCATAGGCCTCTAAGGCTGCCTCCCCAGCCCCCGGCCTCTCCCTGCGTCTCCTCCCGGATCAGACCTTGACATCACTTGGTCCGAGCCGCTCCACTTACAGGGGTGGATGGAGTGGGAGCTTCTGGAAGGCTCAGTGATACGCCCACAGCCATACAGCTGGCTAGTGGTACAGCCGGCTCCTGGAAGCAGGCTGGTCTGGCTCATCTGGAAAAGGGCTCGAGGGGACCCAGGGGCAGCTCTTCTAGCGCTCGCTGGTGGGGGACGGGGTTCCGCGGGGCTCTTTGGTATAATCTGCGGGAACCTCCAAATTTATGGTAATAGGAAACCTGACCTTCAAGAGGAGAAAGAGCCAATTCTCTGGCAACAGACTCAAGACCGAGGCTTCCCCACAGGAAAGAGAGAGAATCGGTACATGGTACAGGCCCCCTCAGCAACCTCCTTCATGTACCATGTCTCTCCTATCACTGCACACACTGCCAGAGTCGAGGCCTGGACCATCACACGGCGGGCCCCACAGACTCTCAGGAGACCAAGCTGCACACAGACGCTTAGACCTAGACAGCCAGCAAGAGGCAGGGCTGGGCTCTTGGGCTGAGGCTGTTCCTCCAAAACTAAGGTGCGAATACATTCTAAATATTGGCCAGCTCGTGGGTGATGGAGTGAATGACGTTTGGAATAGTCCCACAGTGACAGGGATTGTCCCCAGAGAGCAAGAGAAGTAACACCAGTCTGGCACCGGCTGGCGATTCCCTGTGGGGTTGAGGTGGGCTTTCGTAGCTGGGTGCAGCAGGGGGACCCAGGGTGGGAAAGCACCCCTGTCCCCCTTCCAGAGATGCCTATCAGCTGAGGAGGCCACTGGCAGAGGCCACTTTCTTGTCCCTGAGTTTGGCTGCCCAGTGAGAAAACCACCCCACTGGACCCATGGGGCAGCCCTAAAGGCGCCTAGAGAGGGTTCGGGTGTCTCTGCAGAGAAGCCGGGCATGGGCAAGAGAAGGGACAAGTCTGCTATTGGGGGAGAAGACACTCCTGGCTGGACTAAATTTGTGGGGAAATGGTGGGGTTGGGGGGACACAGTGCTTAGGGAGCATTTATCTGTTTCTTTCTCAAGGACAGAAGAAATATTACATATAATTCCACATGGAGAGGTGTGTCAGGGCAGAGAGGGAAAGTTTTCATCTCCCTTCTCCCCTATGCCCCAGGACCTGCACAGACGTGGCCACAGGAAGAACTTCTTGGGTACCCTTACGGATTTCTCTCCACACACACTTTTCCTCGTGGGATCATTCTGTACCTACTTTCCCACGGCTTGCTTCTTTGTGTGCTTCAAATTCAGACAACAGTCTTCCTTACTGTCATGGCTGTAATGCCCCGTACAGAATGGACACAGTATATGGGAAGACGTGTCCTTGAGGGCTCGTGAGAAGCCCTCTCTCTGACTAGTGGCTTTGAAATGGAATTTCTGAGTCAAATGTGGGATCGATGATACTAGGATGCGGCCCTGGGCCTGGGGACTGCCATGGGGGAGTGTCCGTTGGTTTCCCACGGCCTCAGACCAGATTCCGGTTTTTACCCATCTGACAGACAAAGACTCCGACTTTCACTGGAAGTTGCGTTTCCCAGCTTGTTGGACATTCGGCGTTTCCCTTCTCTGAGTTACCGGCTGCCCCACCACTTAGAGCGCTTGTTTTTTGTTTGTTTGTTTGTTTTTCCTTTTTCATTGACTTTTTAAGGATATTATGGATATTAAGCCTTGGAGAGCTGCATACATCATGACTGGGTTTCTCCCAGCTTGCTGTGTATCCTTGAACTTCGATTATGACAGTTTGCCCTCTGGATGTTTTACATTTTTATTTTGTCTTATCTACCAATCTTTTCTTCCAAGGCTTCTGAGTTCTATTAGATACTTACTTAGTTTGGAAACTGGACCAGTGACTTTATTTATTTGCTTTTTTTTTTTTTTAACTGATTGTTACGCGCTGAAACGTGGCCACACTTAGGAGAAATAATCATAGTTCAGCTGCTCAAAGGGAAAGTTCCCAGCGGCTGCCACGCTGGCTGACCGCTGGTGAGGAGGGTTACCTCTGTGGACCCTGTGAAGGCGATCTTGCTGATCTGAGGGTGAGAGGAAATCGCCGCTCCCACTGTGGGCCCAAATCCCGGCACGATGTTGACCACTCCTGGAGGGAATCCGACCTGGATGGAAATCAAGGTGGCTATCAGTGGAGGAGAATGTATAGATGTCTACCACAGACCGTGCTCAGGCCGAGGGAACCAGGGCTGTAGGATGTCCCGCTCTTTTGGAAGCCAGGGCCCGGGTCATAAAGCCACCCGAAGACCCTGACCCAGGTGGCCAGGGTGCAGGCTGGGCCCGGGCGAGGCGTACGTACGCTCTTCCTTCTGGGCAGCACCTCATAACCCCAAAGGGACTTGGAGCAAAATGGCAGTGATCCCCTGCAGCCAAGCTCCATTCTGTGCGTGTGCGTGTGGCTCTGTCTACACATATGTATTCTCAGGGAGGAGAGACACCTTGGTTACATCCTCCAAGTTTCAGAGGACCCTGCAAAATATCTTCTCCCTGGGTGCCTGGGTGGCTCAGTGGGTTACGCCTCTGCCTTCAGCTCAGGTCATGATCCCAGGGTCCTAGGATCGAGTCCTGCATCAAGCTCTCTGCTCAGCAGGGAGCCTGCTTCCCCCCCCCCCCCCCCCCCCCCCCCCCTCCCCACCTGTGATCTCTATCTGTCAATGTCAAATAAATAAATACATAAATAATCTTAAAAAAAACATCCTCTCCCCGAGCTTCAGCTCCAGTTTCTTAAACCTGTCCCCTCAATGTTCCAAATGGCAATGTGGTATCACGCCCTCAAAACTCCTGCTTGTTTAACCTGGGCCACACCCCATATCCTGAAGGCTGGGGACAGTCACTTCTTTCACATTCATGCCTCCTGCCCTGCTCCTCCCAGGCCTCTTTATTCACCAAGAACACCACAAATGAATGAGGTGGGGGATGCCACTTAATGAACTATTTATTAATTTACCATCTCATGCAAACACATGATTTTAGAAAGGCAAGACTTTGGGACACGGCGCTCAAGTCTTTTGTTTTCCTAGGTGCTGTGTGTTCACGGCTGTGATTTTAGAATCTGTAAGTCTCATTAATATGATGTAATCATGTCCTACATCCCCAGTCAAAGGAAAGTGGGAAACGGGCCAGTTCCTGGCGGCTGCAACGTTATTTCTAAGTAGTAAAGGTCCTGCTTCCCAACCGTATGAGCCAGCTGAGAAGTGAAAGGAATGGATCTCTCCTCCTATCCCTCATTCCTTCCCGTTTCTTTTTTAACCTCTCGGCGACACACAAGCTGGGCTCGGCAGGGCTGCAGCATGATGCCAGGTGTGTCTGGAAGATGTTTCTTCGGGCTGCTGGTTTCCCAGCATGGTGGCTGTGGGGGGCGGGCAGGGAGGGAAGGGAACAGGACAATGGCCCCATCGAAGAGCACTGGTAGGGAGGCTCGGGTGAATGAGCCCGGCTTGCTGCAGCCCCTTCAGCGGGAGCTGGCAAGAGGGCCCCTCCAGGAGAATAGCGGGCCATTGCCTACACCACAGAGGCCAGCCCCAAAGAAACTTTGACACTTGGAGGGACCCTCCTGCAAACCCTCCAGACAAAACATTTGCTCCTAAACCATAGGTCTGAACCCATAATAAAAGCTAAGTCTTCTCATTAGGATCTGTGGGAGGAATGGAGTTTCTTCTAGCTCAGTGACCACAAGCAGGAGAGAGAGTGCGCGCGCCTGCCAAGGGCAATACAGGGAGCCATTCCATTTCCCACTCAGCCGTGAGCCGGCTGGCACTGCCACGCACTCGGCTTCATGGGGCAGCTTTATCTGGTGACAGTGGCCTGGTTCCTAGGGGTGGGGATGTTATCAGCACCACACAATATTTTCTTTCTTTCTCGGATGCCTTACCTCTTTGATCAGAGAGCCCAGATAAAGGGCAGTGAGGGGTGTCTGCTCCGCCGGCTTCACCACGATGGTGTTCCCACAGCAGATGGCGGGCGCCAATTTCCACACCAGCATCAGCAGAGGGAAGTTCCACTGGGGACAGAACATAGAGGAGCTTGGTGGGGGCAGGGGGAGCCCGATCCACCCCACCGCCCTGTCCTGGAGGCCCAGCAAGGTCTCCAGGGAGGAATTGGTTTTGCACAGACTAGATTTGGGGCGTTGGAGGTAATACAGGAGTGTGCAAAGATCAGACCTGCATTCCTGCCGTAAGTAGTCTTTGCAAAGAGGATTCTTCTGTAGGCTCACTACCTTCTCCTCTTAGGGGTTTATGATGCTATCAGTGTGTTAAAGGATCTGAAAAATACTGCAGGAACGAGGCCCGCCTCTCCTAAACTCAGGTATTACAGGATCTTTTTCTCTTCTTACAGAATACATGCTAACCCCCCACTGGATTACTGTTTGGTGGAGATCATGTTGGGAAAGGTGTCTCTTGTCTTTCAACTACAGAGGCAAGGATAGCAAAATCACTGTGATAAGAAGCCTAACACAAGAGGTAACAGCCACGGAGCGTTCACTCTGTTCCAGGTGCTGTTCCAGCCACTGAACACTTAACTCATTTGATCCCTATCAGTGCATATGAGATAGTCCTATTATCCCCTCCTTTTACAGATGAAGCACAGAAGGGAGAGGTCACTTGCCCAAGGTCACAAACTAGCAGGTGAGGGCTGGGATTCATAAGGAGCCTTGTGTCCCCCGCTACCCCGCCCCTCTGAGTATCATCTTTGATGAGGCACAGTGAAACCGAGCATCCCCAAGAGAGCAGGTAGCTTGATTCTAGCTGTCCCCCAGCCACCCCCATCCCAAAGGAGTCCCTTTGGCTCCTTATGATCCAAGGATGCCAAATAGAGGAGCTTTCTGTGAAGCTATACTCAACGGGGCTGGCTGACCTCGTGGTCAGGCCACTCTAATTTCTCTCCCAGCTCCATCTGGAATTCCTACCACGAGACAACAAGCCTAAGATCCCAGTTTCCAAGGGCCAATATGCTCGGCTAAATGATGGCAGGCATTGTTTTGGGGTACCCCCCACTAATGATTGGGGTCCTCTCTTCTTCCTGGACCCCTACTCCTTAGCACACAAATACCATCATCTCTCCTCTCTGACAAGCAAATCCGTACCTTCCCTTGGCTTCTGCCATTTCCAGCAGCTCCCTTCTCTCCCCTTGAAGCTTCTTGGAAGAGCTATGCCCACATGCTTGGGTCCCCCTCTGTAAGCCCCAGCAATGGGGCTTCCACTGCACCCCAAACTCCCCACACTGCTGTCGGCGAGCAAATCTAACAGTTGTGTTTCTGTCTTTTTTAATTGCTACGAAGGAGAGGACCCTATTGACCATAGTCTTTTTCTGGAAATGTATTGCATTCCTGGGATGCCCCTGACCCTAGCTGCTCAGACTTCTCAGTTGGATCCCCTAACAGCATATGGGATTCAGCCCCAGGCCCTCTTCTCTCACTCTGCATCCCTCTCTGGATGATCCACCCCTCCCAGTCTGAGGAGCAGGAAACTCCTCTGTCCTGACCCACTGCCTGTGGGTGTCTCCAGCCCTCACCTCTCTCGAGCCCCCGAGCCAAATATGCAAATGTCGGATGGGACCCTTTGCTTGTCTCTTCCACTAGCCCCTCCATGACAATCTGCCTAGAATGACCTTCACCTTTCACGGCACTCCACCCTAACCCACTTCTCCCAGGTCTTCCACAAATCCACCAGCAACACCATCCTCCCGGTTCCAGCCATGACTCACCCCCGACCTCTGATGAGACACTAAACTCCACCAACTCGACCTCCTTAGGAGCTTTCGATTCCATGCTTCCCCTTGGTCTTCCAACAGGTCCTGTCTTGCCGTTTTTCCTGGGGCTTCCCTTCTCAGCCTTTTAACTGACCTGCAAGTTCCTCAGGGGCAGAGGCTGGGCCCTCTGGCTTCATGTCCTCAGTACCTGGGACCCTGACACCGTGCCTGGCTCACAGTGGTCTCTCAACGGCTGGTGGAAGGGACACACGGAGCACACTTCCAGTCCTCTCTCCACGCCGCTGCCGGTCTGCTCAGCCTCCTGCCCAGGTGCTGCAGTGGCCCGGGGCTTTCTCCAACAGATGGGCAGTATCACCCCATTCCCTGCCACCTGTCGGGCTCCCCACTGCCCAGTGAATAGAATCCCAGACCCTTGGCTGGGTGCCCGGCCTGGACCACTGGACATGTGCTCCTCCTCTTCCTCACTTTGTCCTTATCTAAGTGTGGCCTCACCAGCTGTCCTGCTATTGCTTCCCCCTCCCCCACAGCCACCCCCCAGTAGCCCAGACACCTTGACACCCTCACTGGGGCCATTCCTACTGCTTAGAAGACCCATTTTCCTATGGAAAGACTCTTTCTCATCCTTCAAGGCCCTCTTAAAAGACCACTGCCCTAGAGAAACTGGCTTTCCTGAGCCCTCTGGCTGGAATCCACAGTGCCTTCTGCTGTGCTCCAGGAGTCAGCCCTGTGAGAGCAGGCACAGGAGATAACCTGAAGCACCCAGCCCCATGCCATAGAGAAAATAGTTAATGCCGGTGTGACCGAAACACACCAGAAACTGGTTCCAGAGGCCACAGGGGAGTGGGGCAGGATCTACACGGATCTATCTAGAAAAGTCACCATACTTACAGGAGTGATGGCCCCACACACACCTATGGGCTCATGCCTGGTGAAGCACACCACATTGTCATCTGAAAGAGAGGTTACGTGGAGTAGAACATATGGGATTAATCTCAGTTGAGGATTTTATGTTGCAAAAAGATAAGAAAGAAACCCAGAAGCCCACCAGCGTGTCAGCTCCAAGTCTTGTCTAGTCCACAAAGAAAGGACATTTAACTCAATGTTAAAAGTAAAATTCCACAGGAGAAATCAGCACAGGCCCACTTCCTTTTGCAACAGGGAAGGGGGCCCCAAGGGGAGGAGTGGGGGGGAAACAAGGGTGCTCTGGAAAGGCTACCGGGAACAACAAAAAGACAGAGCCCCCGGAAGCCCCCCAATGAGGCTGCGAGTCCTGCGCTGGCTCACCTGTGGGGATGGTCCTGCCCTGTATTTTGTCAGCCCACCCTGCAAAGTATCTGAGGGTTTTAATACAGCCCTCCAGGTCGATGAAAAAGGCGTGAAGGAACGGCTTCCCCGTGTCCATGGTTTCCAGGGTCTGCAGGGAAAAGACAGTATCTGTATCACACGCGGTTTCCTTCTTCGCCATCAGGGGGTTAAAGCCGGGGGAGCGGGGGGAGAGCACAGTCCAAGAACACCGTGTCTGCCTTGTTCCGTGTGTCCCTTCCAAAAGCAGGCCACTGTGTTCCCCTCCTCCCCCCGTCAGACCTGTCTCAGACTGTCAAGGATTACTCTGCTTTCAAAACTGCTCAGTTTGGGGTGGGGGGTTGGCCAGGGCACGGGCAGGCGTCCCCATGAAGGAAGGCAGGTGGAAGGGTGATCTGGAGCCTCCCTTCGAAGGAAGGCACAGTGGCATTTGGTCTTCTGTCTGGAGCCCAGCTGGGACACCTGGCCACATGGGCTTGTGGCATCCCAGAAACGCTCTTGGGAGGTTAGCTGATTTTCAGGGGGGCTCTAGAGAGGGCTGCATCCTCTAAGAAAAAGGGGGATACTGCGGGTTCTTTCTTCCTGGCTGGGCTGACCAGCATGGCTGTGCAAAGAGCGATGGAGCCCCCAAGGGTAGAGGCACCAGCACAAAAGGCAGTGTCCTCCCCAACCGGGCTGCCCAAGCCGGATGCGCAGTCGGGAGGGAGCGGGCTCGCCCTCGGTGGTGAGGGAGGTGATTACCCAGGGCGAGTGGGCAGCCACTCAATGGCCGGGATTCTTTTCTATTTCCAGCCTGGGGTTTCAGAGGACCCCTTTGTCCCTCAGACAAGCGGCCCCAGTGGAGCCCGGCGCCGAAACCGCCTGTCATGGATCTCTGCAGGAAGTGGCCACCCGGACACATAGCCTGGGGCTGGATTGTCCTTTTAGAGTCCATGTAGTGAGACGGTGACTCACTGGGGAAAAGAGGCCCCTCCACGTGCACCTGCATCGGCCTCATCTCTGACCCTGACACCTCTGGGTGCCCACACCAGGGCTAACAGAGCCAAGTGTCACCTAAGGTCACCCAGCAGGGGCACTGAATTCAGTGGCATCTAACTTCCGGCCAGCACACTGACTACTCCTTAGGCTGCTGCCCCAGGACATTTGCATTTGGGAAGACTGCAGAATGGCTACCCAGGGTGCTCAGAGTGACTGCAGAACTTTGCTTCGGGGAGGAGCAGAGCCTTCCCAGCAAGGAAGAACTACTTCCCTGAACGGCAGGCTGCCAAAAAAAAAAAAAAAATCCCTCCCTGACTCAGTTTCTTCATCTGTAAATGAGAATAACAATAGTAAGAGTGGTACTTGCCTCACGGGGCTGGGGTGAGGGCTAGGACGGGGCCTGCCCTCAGGAAGTGCCATGCTAACTAACTGTTTCATGATGACATTTTTAGGCGGGATGACGATGATCATTATCCTTTTTGGTGATCCTTATTTGGGGACACCAAGGAGACAAAAGTGTGCATTGCTGAAGGTGACAGGGCTGGTCTAGGTCTTAACCCCTGCAGGACGCTGTTCAGGGACCAAGTCAGGCCAAGGTAACATCTAGTACACTGTACTTTGGCTCCTACTGTTTCCAAGCTGAAACTTTTATTTTTCCATGGGAAACCCAACTGTGGCAAATCATACCGAAAGGTCCTGGCCCGGGCTACTCCGGACAGCATCTACAGATCTGTCCGTGGGACTGGAGGTTTATTCTTGGCCCTTTCCTGGGATCAGATGAGGAAGAGAAAGGCAGAGGACCTTAGCGTAGCATCGTGGGGAAGTCCTGCCTCTAGTCCTGGATGACTTCCTCTGGCTGGATAGCCTTAGGTCCCTTAACCTCTCTGGGCCCCAGTGTCCTCATCTCTGAAATGGGATAATAAACATGCAGACCAAGTGGCTATGATAAGCCTGGTCCATGGTGAGTACTCAGCAAGCATTGGCTAGCTTTCATTATTAACTTGGGTGAGTTTGCTTCCCGGAGTAACAAGACAAATTTACCAAGTTGGTTCTACAGGAAGCTATCCAAGCGAATCGGGGTCATAATAGATTTAGACAAGAAATTCTTTTTATCTTTTTAAACACAAAAAAAGATTCGCCGATGACCAGATAGGGCTTGACCTGAGAAATCAATCGTTAGCTACCAATGGGGGCTTTTAAACAGTTATGGGGGCTGGACCGTGAGTAAACCACAGCTGCTCCCGAGTTTACTTCCCTCGACATTTTAAGAGGAAAAAATATGCCTTCTGAAAAATTGACACACTGTAACCTTCAGATAGGAAAAAGTGAAGACAAGGGCTGAGGGAACCTGCCCCAAGACTCAGTGAGTGTGCCAATATCTTAAAACGAGGAGGCCCAGAGATGGGGCTTGGGTTGAAAAGTGAGTAAACAGGAAGGGCCCCTATTTGGGGGTTTCTAGAAAGAGCACCCACAGAGCCAGAGTCTGGGCCCCAGGTGCCTCAAGAAGGGGGAGAAAGCTAGGGCTGCTGGATCCCTTCACATCTGTTTCTAAACATCGAATACAGAAGTAAATACGGAGCTTTGTCAAAACCACTGAGCCGGCAAGAGAACATGATGGAAAGAAGCACTTCGCAGCATGAAAATGCAGGAAAACCATATCAAGGTGGAGGGCGAGGGTACTTTCCTATGATGTGGTCCCGGTTTGAAAAACCATATTTGCCAGTAATTCTCTTGTTCCTTTCATGATGTGGCAAAGAGCTGGATCTTATTTCTTGCGGGCAGCGAGATCCCGATGGCAAGAGGCAACTCGCTCCATCTGCGATGGCGACCCAGTCCCGGCCAGGACCATGGGGCAGGCTGAAGGCAGAGGTGGCAGCCTCGCCACTAGCTCCCACAGATGATACTGACACTTGAGGACAGGGTGGGGAGGGGTGCCCAGGGCACATCCTTTCCCGCCTGCTATTAGTCCCCACGGACATTGCAGACTGATGAGCTCATGCTGGGTGAAAACAGAAATGTTTTTGAAAAAGCCAGTCTGGCAGCTTGAGAGTTGAGGCTGGCTTTCGTTGCAGGAAGAGACCAGAGGCTCCATGGACAGAAACGCTGACCCTGGGACGGAGCCACCCGTGCCCGGACTGGGGGACAAACATGCTGACCTGGCTGGCGGGGCGGGAAGGAAGGAGAGCTAAGCTCTCTGGGCCAACGAACTCCCAGATACAGAGCTCCCCCACTGTCCAGCCCCCCAAAACACATTCAGGCACAAAAACAGTATCAGCCTCCTGGATGACACGGTCTCCAGGAAGGTCGCTACTCTACGGCTCAGTCCAGACATCAGATCAAGAGAGGAAAGAACCATTTGTTCAAATCGGAGGCTGAAAAGGAGATCAGTCCCCCTACCCACTGGGCTGCAAGGTTTGGAGCAATTTCTCCAAACAGGATCCTGAGAGCCGTGGGAGGGCCACGTGTGCGGGTTGAGAAGGACCTCAAGGCAGGAGGCAGGCCTGGGATTTCCTCTGCTCACTCACTGCAAGACCAGAGGAAGGTCTTAGGATCCCTGTAAATAATGCATTTACAACCTATAAATGTCTTCACAGCCCGGTCTGGCAGGAGCGACCCAACCTCATGGAGCGGGCTGAATTCGCACGCCTATTCTGCCATGCGGGAACTAAGGTGCCTAGAAATTACTGGCCAGGAAGGCATGAGGCTGGGCGTGCAGCATTATTATGAGGACCGGTATTCCTAATAATAGCAATCATCTAGTTAGTGCTTACTGCATGCCAGGGACTCTGCTAAGGATTTTAAATGGATCATTCTTACACCATTAAAAGATCATTATTATTGGTATCTCCCATAAAGAAATACATGCTCAGAGACGTAGAGCAACTTGTCCAAAGTCACACAGCTAGTAAAGTGACAGAGCTGGGATTCGAACTGAGGTCTCTCAGAGCCTGAGGTTTTCCCCATAACCAGGTTACCCTGCCCTCACCATCACTCCACACGTGCTCACCACTGCCCAGTTCAGGGGTGAAACGGGTAATTTCTACGTTCTATGGGATCAATGTTTTCTATGTTAACGGGTGGCATCTATTTTAATAAGTATTCAAAAAATATATACCAGCCCATTAAACCTGTAATGTCACGGATTTTGTCACCTAAGATCAAGTTCAACTTAATAGTAAAAGAGATTTCATGTATCAAAAAAAAATGTTGATTTCCTAAACATACAGGCAGGACCAGGATATGGCCTAACTCCTCTGGCCGGCTGGGACCCTCTCGAGTGTGGGAACCACCAACGCATCTGAACTTCCTCCAGCGAGTTCTTGGTCGAGAACATGAAGTGCAGAGGGCGAAAGTCTGACTTCTAAAGGGAAAGGGTTTGAGCTGGATGGTGTGAACACATGCCTACTGCCAGAGAGCTTTACCTCAAAGCACCTGACATACAGCTCCACACAAAACCAGAGCCCTGGGTCTCCCCCAAGCCCCGTGTACTCACAGCCAGAACCGCGCGGTCCCTCTCCACGAGGTCAGCCAACTGATGCAGCAGCCAGCCCCGGCCCAGGGCATCCAGGCGGCGCCAGGGCGAGCCCCTCTGGAAGGCGGCGTGTGCGGCCTCCACTGCCTTGTCCACGTCGGGCTGAGCGGCCAAAAACCAGAGACAGTGTGTCACCTTGTGTCGCGACCGTGTTTTGGGAGAGCTCAGTCGTTCTTCACTTACAGAGAACGGCAGAGACCTGTGCCTATCACCCAGCAGAGGAAGGTAGCAGCTAGGCTCGAGATCGCTGGGCCCCTGTTTGGGGCTTTTTTTTTTTTTTTTTTAAGATTATTTATTTATTTGATAGAGATCACAAGTAGGCAGAGAGGCAGGCAGAGAGAGAGGAGGAAAGAGACTCCCCGCTGAGCAGAGAGCCCGATGCGGGGCTGGATCCCAGGACCCTGAGATCATGACCTGAGTTGAAGGCAGAGGCTTTAACCCATTGAGCCACCCAGGTGCCCCCCGTTTGGGGCTTTTAAGTGACTTTTTCCTTCTTTATATCTTGGGTCTTTTTCAACATTTCTACAATGGCCAAGTATGAACTTTCCTTCTGATTATAAAAGCATTTTAAAATAGTTTGCAAGACTACCGACCTTAATTATTTTTCTTGGTGACCCGAGTAGGAAAAGATTTTCCACTTGCTCGCCCAGTTTGGAGACACACACACTCTCACAGTTCATCAGTTAGGTGGGACCTGTCTGTCTTGGCATTTTATTCAAGCCGAGGACTGTGGTCCCATAGTGAGAATGGGGCATGAGCGCTTCTGGGGATCTCGGAACTGACCACATTGGAAAAGTCTACAGACAGGGAGGATCTGGAACTTCTTCTCTGTCTTCAGCCTCATCTCCACTGCCACCCACCCCCAAGCCTGCTTGAGGGCAGAAGGGTTGCACCATTCCACCAGCAAGGAACTGGATTTTCTGTGCACCCATAGAAGAATAAAAGCTTTGGCAAAGGAGATATTATGACTTTGAATTCCTTCTCCCACGCTCTGAGGGGGAGGCCTGGGCCTCTCTAGCTGCAGGGGACAGGACCGTGTCTGTTTGCGGGTACCAAGAGCAGTCCCCCAGACCAAGGGAAAAAACCAGAGCCTGGGGCAGGGATCTCATTCTCCTCTTTGATACCTGGGTCCTGCACCTGGGAACCACCCACTGGGAACCCTGCTCCACACCTTGGCCCCCCACACCCCAGTCGCTCCACATCCTCACACCATACAAAGACGAGCTCCTCAATGCTATTATCTTTGCAAACAGAGCTTAGCTTGAAGCACTGTGCATGGGAGGGTCTGGATGGGTGAAACCACTGCGTGTTTCCTGTCTGTCACGGAACTCTCACCAGTGGGATCCAATTCAAGCCTCTTTTTGACATGTCTTTCACCTTGTCCCCATTCAACATTACCCCTACACGTATCAGAATGTCAGATGATTATTCTAGGGGTGGAAGAGAGGGTTAGATTTCCCTTCCCTCCTTAGAAAAGTGTTACCTTCAACCTTTCCTCTAATGGCATGTATATTTAAAAGATACTTTCTGGCTTTGCAATGTATCAAGGACACATCCAGAAGTCATTCATATATATATATGTGTATATAGATATATGTATATCTGTATATAGATATATACGTATATATGTATATATCTGTATACACACGCATATATATATATATACAACTACATATATAGTTATAAAGACTATAGCTATCCATGATCCCTTCAGGTTCTGATAGAAAAGAAATCTGGTGACTGCATGATGTTGTTAACCTTGCATGACTTAGTTAGCAAGTCTTTTTCCCTTCCAGCCCTTCTCTTTCAAGTGTCTCCTGCCAGAATGCGGCATTTGGTGAAACATACCAGCCGGAAATGCTTTCTGGAGAGAGGGCTTCGTGCCTTCAGGATCAAATCACTGATAAAAACCTTTCGTTTAGCCATGTGATGAGGATCGCTGAGGTCATCCTTATAGATGGGGAAATTCTATCAAAGGAGAATGACTCTGCAGTGGCTCGTCCCTAATTGATCCCATTCTGGGCCACGTGTGTGAAAAGCAGCAAACTCGGGTCCCACCCCCAGTATGGGCCAGGTCTGTCTTAGAGCTGAGCCAAACTGCCTCCTTATCCTCTAGTTATCTGTAATTTAATTACTTGGGGGGGTGGGAGTGGGGGTAGGGGAAGCACTCACCTTATCTCCTTCTTCTACTTCACATATTTTTTCTAGAGTTGAAGGATTATACGTGGCAAACTTTTTTCCACTCTTGGATTCGTGCCATTCATTGTTGATGAATATCTAACCAGGAAAGGAAGTTGTAATGCATTAGGGCTTAAATCAAAATCATATCATTCCAACATGCTGAGGACCTTAGGTAATGTCTTGTCCTCCCCCACCCTCTTCCTCCCCTCCCCCGCCCCCCCCAACTCTTTTACAGATGGGACCAGGAGAGGAGGTGGAGTGACGTCGTGCCCAACCAGGAACACACTCAGAATTAGAATCCAAGTCTCCTGACTTCTAATACGTTTTCAGAGAATTACTTTTTGCCCAAATGAAACAAAAGTCATTTAGAATTTTTCTAAATATCTTGTCTCTTTATTTGTTTCAAAGATTTTACTTAATTCATTTGACACACAGAGAGAGACAGCACAAGCAGTGGGGA
>ML099157.1:14873-29762 GCA_003697995.1 Taxidea taxus jeffersonii
ATCTAGAACCAAAGAATTAATCCACAAAAATCACTTCGTCGGGAGCCTCCATTATCTAGAACACAGCTGAGAAGAAGGACGTTAAAAACAAAAACAGGGGAGCCTAAGTGGCTCAGTTGGTTAAGTATCTGCCTCCCGCTCAGGTCAGGATCCCAGAGTCCTGGGACTTAGCCCCATGTAGTGCTTCCTGCTCTGCAGGAGCCTGCTTATCCCTCTCCCTGCCACTCCCCCCTGCTTGTGCTCTCTCTGTGTCAAATAAGTAGATAAAATCTTTTTAAAAAATTAATTAAAATAAAAGGAATTCACAGAGTTCCTACGCTGAAAAGTGTGTACTATTTATTCTTAGTTTACTCTTACTGCTAATTGCCCTAAAAAAGTGCCTCATTAGGGGTGCCTGGGTGGCTCAGTGGGTTAAAGCCTCTGCCTTCGGCTCAGGTCATTGATCTCAGGGTCCTGGGATCTAGCCCCACATGGGGCTCTCTGCTCAGCAGGGAGTCTGCTTCCCCCTCCCTCTCTGACTGCCTCTCTGCCTACTCATGATCTCTGTCTGTCAAATAAATAAATAAAATCTTAAAAAAAAAAAGTGCTTCATTCACAGAGAGGGCCTTCAGAAAAAAACCAGGAACAGAGGTGACAGATGATACACAAAGCACGCTCTGACAACATGGAGGTCCCAGCTACCCAGAAGACAGCCAATCTGCCGCTGGTCATCACAGCCCATCATGGCGTCACAGAGACCCCAGTCACAGACATGAGTAAGATGCTTTAGAAGCATTTCCATCAGATAAAATGCCATCAACAATTTCTAAGCACACACCTAGCTCATCGAATTCCATTTCTGTACCTATATGCGTATCATTTGCTTCTTTTTGAGTCCTTTAAAAGAATCGTGTCCCTCAAGGCCTAATTTCAATTAGAGTGAATTTTATTCATTTGGAACACTTGACTTCCCAGTGATGACAGATCAGAGAGTGTGGCTTGGTGACGGTCTCCCTCCTGGGCTCTCCTGTAAAAACTCCAAAGCTCCCCAGGAAAGAAACTGGCTCTGGGAAGCTGCTGGGGAGACCGTTTTGATCACTCTCCCTGGAAAGCAGGGATGGCTCAGCCGGGCAGGGACAAAGCATGGAAGGCCAGTTCTTACGGGGCAGGTGGGCAGAGGCACCCTGTCCCCCGTGTGGAATCCAGAGCTGAGAGCATCCCTTGCCCTTAGGATGTGCCCATCCAACTTCTGGAAGCTCAGTGCCTTCACCGTGAGGCCAGGCCCCCAGGGAAGCACGTGGAATCGGCCAGGCTACAATTACAGGTTTATTCTCCCAGCTGAAACCAAATCCAAGAGTTCACTCTTGCCATCCAACAAGCAGTCACTCAGTAACAGCGAGAAATTAATAAGTGGAGAAGAGAGGTTCAGTTAGGGTAGGGAGGGAAGTGCAGCCAGAGAGAGAGGCCCATTTGTCGGAAGATGAAATTTCGTGGGTTAGAAAATACAGACCATCAGAGAAAACTGCTGATTCTAGATCCTTCCTGGTATCAATTCCAAGGGGGAGGGAAAGTGAGAAGATGGTAGAAGAGAATATAAATTAAGGAGGATGGAAACAGATTGCAACGATCAGATGTCTGTTATACTTCATCTCCAAGCATGTTCATCCCCCGCCCCCAAAAAAATTACTTGGTCGGTCATGACATTGATCCACAGTCTCTCCTAACCAGCAATTAAAAAAAAAAGAACAAAACCAGTCAGACTTCTCAAATCTGACCATATTTTCCCATTGTGAGGTTGCCAATTTTGCAAAAAGTTTTCTCTGTATACTACGCTGGTAAGTAATCTTGTAAGTGGTTTCTACTGTTGATTTTCTCTCCACTAAAACAAAACAAAAACACAAAGAAGGGGTCAGTAAGTGTGGCCTACCAATTATGCTGCCTAGACTATTCTGAGCCCCGATTCAGGATTATGTATCCAGAAACAGAACAAAACAAAACAAAACAGAGCTTCTTGACTTGTGAACTGGCATCAGATAAACCTTACAGAGGTATAAAAATTAGGTTCCGGGATTCACATTTTACTGAATGAGTAGAATGGCATGTCACCCAGGCTGAGCCGGAAAACCACAGCCTCTCAGAGGAGCCGGGTGCCCGGGGGGTTGGGGTAAAGATGGCGGCCGCACAAGTGAGGTCTGCTGATGCCATTTACAGTAACTTCCACCGGACTCCAGCTAAACCTGAAGGAGTATGTTTTCAGAACAGGATATTGGAGCGATTTGTAGCTTTTATAAAACAGATCAGAAAAACGGGTGTTTGAGTGAACCAGAAAGTCTTACAGAGAATCTCTGTGACATGAAGACATTTTCTAAATAAAGGAAAGGAAAGGACCCCTCACCCCTCAAAGTGAAAGAGGCTGCTATCCTCTGAGATCTGGCGGGGAGGATACCAAAGGGGATCCTTCCCCCCGTGCTCCCGGAGTCACATAACAGAGCCCAATGTTAAAATGAGAGAACATGGACGCCTGCACAGCTTAGTCAGTTCAGCGACTGCCTTTGGCTCAAGTCATGATTTCAGGGTCCCGGGGTCCAGCCCCGATTTGGGCTCCCTGCTCAGTGGGGAGCCTGCTTCTCCCTCTCCTTCTGCCCCTCACCACTCCCCGCCACCCCCCGCCCATGCTCACTTGCTCTCTCTCTTTCTCTCTCATAAACAAATAATGTGAGAAGAAATGAAGAAGCTGGGACAAGGCCGTCCTTCTGAAAACTGGACTTTTCTGGGAAATGGTATCCCCAAGGCTGGGGCTTAGATCCGCCATTTCTGGCACGTTCTCCATTAGCAAGAAGCTCCACAAGTCAGGTTTGAAAACTAACAGGACTTTACCGGGCTCACACACTGCACCCCTCCCCACTGCCTGCTCCGCTGCCTGCCCGGGTCTCGGTTCCGCAGTTTGGCTCTCCTGCCTCTTTCCTAGGCCCCGTCTGCTGCCTCTCCAGCCAGAGGCTCCCTAAGCATTGCTGGCCGGGGTTCCTGTCCCTCAGCCATCACCACGCAAGCTACCTGGGGCCCACAGCTCCTGGGGTAGGCCTCTGCGGTAGTGGGCTTGAGGGCCGGGAGCAAGGACAGGGCGGCTGGAAGTCTCATTGCCTCTCCCTAGCCTTAATCACACAGTTACTTCTGTTCCACTAGAAGAGGGGGCATCCAGCAAGACCACAGACACTGGTGGCTCTGTGAATCTGCTAAGATCCTCCCCTCTACCCACTTGTGAAGGGCCACAAAGAATTGCAGAGGAAGAACGAAACTTTCCATAAGTGGCTGCATTGCTCGGATAGGACTCAGAAAGGTAGAAAGGCAAAGGACAATAACATAGTAATTTCTGGCTTCTGTAGCATTAAAAAAAATCCACAAAAACCTTATAAAACAGAAATAAAACAAAACCGCACCACCACCACCAAGAGGCCAGCACCAACAGAATAACCGCCTGAAAAGAGGTAGGTACTCTTGTGGCTGTTCCCAGAACTGGTGATTGGAGTTTTCACTCTGAAGCTGATACCACTACGGAAACTACATTAAAAATAATCTCCAGCGTTTATGGCGAAGCGTCTCTGTTGATTAGGGAGCCCTCTGAAAACAGTTAATTTAAATGTCATGTGATCAGAGGCAGAGCTGACATGAAGTGCCAAGAGACCAAAATCTGAAGGCCACACATAGTGGCCGGCAACTTTCTCCGCTTGATTAAAACTATTTGAGAGACATAATTGCTACTTTTGAAAGTAAAATTGATGGGGAAATTTTCTCAGTGCTGTGTCAGCTGGAGTTGGGGGGGGGGGGAGGGATGGATAAGACGGAAATTTTAAAAAAAAAATTAAAAGGAAGGAAAGTTGGGGAAAGAAAAGCCAGCTGAGACTCTTGGCTGGCCGGCGACCCTGCCGGCGACCCTGCCCAGCTCCCGGCCCTCGTGCACAGCCTCAGGAGAGCCTCCTCGGCCTGGGCTCCAGGCCTTGCCATCTTCCTTTCTGCCCTAGGCAGGTGATCTCACCGCTTTCCGGACGCTCCAGCCTCCCAGCCCAGCGCAAAATAGCAGAGACTCCACGGTGCGCGGCGCGCTGTGGCCTGGCCACCCACGGCTTCCCAGGCCCGGGTTCGGAGACCATTGAGGACGCAGTCTCTGTCAACACCGGGGCCGCGGGGCTCCAGGGCAGTTTCATCTGTGCTCACCTTCCTACCCGCCCTGGCTCTACTGGTAAGGTCGGTAGGCCAAGCACGGAAGGTACGACGTCCCTCTCGTGCTCCCCATGACCTGGTTCTGGAATCTCAAAGTCACAGCTCCCCAGAGCAGCCAGAGCTCTCAGACCAGCTCGGTGTTCTCAGGCACCTTTTGACCCTCCCGAGGCCCGACCCGTTGAGCCCTGGAAACCGTGCCTCAGGACACGGCGGCCCGCACCTAGGCTCGCTTTGCAAGCGGACCCTGCAAAGGCACGTCGGGGCCGCGCCGGCGGGAGCCCGGAGCCGCGCGGGCGCTGCGCAGCCGCCCTCGCCAGGCTTGGAAGCTTAAAGCCCCGCTGAGCCCCGCCGCCTGAGAGCCCGTCCCGGAGCGCAGATGGCCCAGTCCCCTCGGGGTGCGCGGTGGACGCGCACCCGCCCGGGACGTCCTGCGCCGCCGGACGCGGCTTCGAGAGGGCCGGCCTCGGGCGGAGAGGCTCCGGTCACGGGAGCGGGGGGGCGAACTCGGCTGAGAGCGCGCGGCCCGCAGCGCCCCGCACCCTCGGAGCGGGGCGGCTGGGCTCCCCGCCTGCCGGCTTGTCGTCCCCGCCACCCTGGCTGGGACGGCCCAGCGCGGAGCTAGGCGACCGTCGGGTGGGCTGGGCGCCCGCCTCACCTGGGTGAACTTGACCTCCAGGTTGCGGACCGGGCGCGGCAAGGCAGGCGGCTTCCTGTCCGGCTGCCCGTTCTCCACGGCCCCGTTGGTAGTGGCCATGGCTCTTCTGCGCTCCCTGGCCCGAGGCGCCCGAGTCTGCGGCGCTAGCTCCGGCCTGGATGGTGTGCAGCCTGCTCGCGGGGTGACAGCTCCGCGCCGCTTTATGGAGCGACCCACGCCTCCCGCCCAAGGGGGCCGTCTAATTGGCTGCAGGACCGGAGGAAGGGAGGGCGGGCGGGAGGGGAGGGGGCCGGCCTGTCTCACCCCACTCCGCCCGCCGCCCCTGCGGGAGCCCGGCCACCCCCCGCCCGGCCACCGCGCCGCACGCTCCCCCGCCCCCGGAGGCTGCCCTTGGAGGAGCTCCCCCGAAGCGCCGCCGGGCCCCGGAAGTGCCAAGGCTCCGGCAGCCGGCCAGGGTAGGGAGCGGGGGCGCCGGGGCCACAGCGCCCGGCTCTCTCCCCGAAGGCGGGCGAGCTCGCCCCGCCGCACCTGCCGCCCCCTGCCCGCCGCGCTCCGCGCACTCGCCGGACGTCGGTCGGCGCGCCGCGCTCCGGGAATGCGCGCTCCTCCGCCGGGGGCCCCCACCCCGAGCCGCATCAGGGGTCGTGGACCCCTCCCCACCCCCCCGGGCGGCCCCGCTTCGCAGCCCACGTGCCTGGGCCTAGAGTCCGGCCGCCCCGCCGGGTCCCAGCTCTCAGGACAGACGCCCGCCTAGCGCCCGACTCGGCCCCTGCTGGGACCGCCTCCAGGGCCGGGCTGGCCCAGATGGCCCGACTTTCCCCATGGCCCTGGGGCTTCACACGAAGGCCAGGAAAAGCATTTGGTCCTTTCTATGCCGCTCTGGGCCCTCTGACCTCAGCAGGCGCAGACGGCCCTTCGGTAGGGGCCCTGGGCGCAATTATTTTGACTTCCAAATGCAAAAATTATACCTCAACTTAACAGAATGAAACAAACAAACAAACAAACAAACAAAGAGAGAAAGCACAGGAGATCTTTGTGGCTTTGTGTTTTAAGAGTTGAAGCTTTTGTCCAGTAGGTTGCTCATCTTTTCCCGGGGAAGCAGAGGCCTGTCCCGCTCCTCTCCTTTTGCCCTTTGGCAAACGCTACACCAACCCTAGGGACTTGCCCTGGGTCCCTTCTGAGACATGGCCGCGGCTTCTCGTGCTTGTCATACCTCAGGTTTCTGGAACAATGATGTGGGGCACGAACCGAGCAACAAAAGCATGGGTTTAATCCCCAGTTAGGCTCAGCCCTCGGCCCCGTTTCCTTCTGTGAGTAATCTCAACTGGCGAGACCGGAAACGGAGGCACTCCTTACTGTCCCGATGTTCTTTCTGTTGCTTTTGCGGTCATGGTGACCATCTCTGTCCCCTCTCTCCCTCCTTACTGCAGTGTTACTGGATGTCCTTCTAGATAGTGGAGTAAGTAAGCTTTTAAACGTTTGTAAACCCTCCATGGGATCACCTGCCCGCTGGGGGTAAAAGGGTCCTATGCTGTTACGGGTTAGAATGCACAGGTGAGGGAGGGAAAGGGCTGTCGGGGTCCCCTACCTCGGTTAGGGCTGACCCGCATCAGTGAGTCTGCCTTTAGATGCTGTGTTCACTAACACTAATCATTCCCTGGGGCAATGCTGCCTCTTTTCTTCAGTGGCTCCTACCCAGTCCCCTGGGTTCCCTGCCCTGCCAGACTGGCCCCTGGCCCCCATTCAGCTCTCTTGGAAACATGTGGGCGGATGTCTCATGTCAGGGCTCCTGGCTGGATGCTGAGCCCCAGCCTCTGGGCCTCTGGGCCCAGGAAGGCCTGTGGGGTCCTGCAGCAGATTCTCCCTGCCCTGAGCTCCAGGCCCCCAGGCTGGTGGGGGCACCAAGCCAGAAAAGGCTGTAAGTGGACAAGCTTTCTAAGCAGAACTCTCATTCCAAAAGTTTCTGGAGGATTCCGAGTGGTTGAACTTATGTCATTTGTGTCAGGCTTAAAAACAAGCCTGGGGGCACCTGGGTGGCTTAGTGGGTTTAAGCCTCTGCCTTCAGCTCAGGTCATGATCCCAGGGTCCTGGGATTGAGCCCCGAATCAGGCTCTCTGCTCGGCGGGGAGCCTGCCTTCCCCTCTCTCTGTGCCTGCCTCTCTGCCTACTTGTGATTTCTGTCTGTCAAATAAGTAAATAAAACCTTAAAAAAAAACAACAAGCCTGAAGATTTGTGGAGGAAATTCTGCTAATAACCGATGGATGGATGGGGAGAGGCAAACAGGGCGGGGACTTAGAATTGTGCTCTCCTAGAGGGCAGAGTCTGATTGCTCGAAGGTAGACTGCTGCTGCCTCGATCGTCATGAGATCCGGAAGAGAGGCCACCTCAACTGCCACCCAAAGACACACTTGGGACCTGCGGTATCCGGGCTTGGGAAACAGTTGCAATGATGCCAACCACCTCACCTGCAAATCGTCTTGTTGACAGCCACCCACAGGGTCCTGGGACCCTGGGATGGGAATGGGGCCCTCAGCCGTAGCAGGGAACTCCCAGAGAACAGGTTAGGGGGATGAGCCTGCCGCCAGGCTTGTCTAGACCAGCAGGCTACCGCTGCTCCCTTCTGGCCACCCAGTGGGAGGGATGAAGGCAAGATGCTCTTCTTCCCATTTTACAGGTGAGTAAACAGAGGCATGCAGACACTTGCCCCAGACGGCAGCAGCCGTGGAGGAATCAAGGCCAGACTGTGTGGGGGTGGGTGGGGCAGACTGTGGAGGAGGGATTTTCTTGCCTTCTTCTGTCTGCCATTCTTCTCTCACCAAGGTGAGCACCTGTGTCCCCTGGCCCCATGCATCTGGAGCAGCATAGAACGGAGTGAAGGTCCAGGTGCAAAATGATAGCCACATCCCAGGAGGCTGTGCCTTCCTTAGGGATCAGACCCTGAGGTCCTGGCCTCTGAGGTGGTCGCCACCATTGCTAAGGGAGGAGGAAGGACCTTTTCCTTCCACAGTCTGATGCTGGGTATCCGCATGCCAGAGAGAGTGCCAGAGAGAACACCGGGGCACCAGAGGCCCAGCCCCTTCTGCCCACATCTCCGGGCTAGATTCCAGCTGTGTTTTCTTGGGTCAGACACTTTATCCCTCTGAGCCTCTCGTACTTTCTTTGTAAAATAATCTCCTTCCCACTTCAGTGTTTGGGGAAACTCAAGTGAGAGAGCGGTGCAAAGGCATGCTTTCTAAACTGTGAAGTGTTGTCTAGATGCTGGTTCTTCGTTTTGCCATTCTTCTTGGAGACTGATTTCCTCTCTGCAGACTTTTCTTCTGGGAAGTTCGCGAGCTCCCCTGGCTTCTCTGACTTGTGGAAACGTCTCTGATCCGCAGTCACTCTACTAGTGTCATTGTAAAATTATTCTTTTTATTTTGTAATCAGCCCTGTGGTGCTGCTATGGTCTGGCTTTTTGGCATATCTCATTAGGAGTCCGAGACATTGCATGTGGAGGGCTTGTTTCTTTGATGAACACTCAGTAAAAGGAATCATGAAGGAAAAAACTCAGATAAAAATCGAAGTTAGATGACCTCTCCACCCCTCCCCCAGCATGGAAAGCTCCACCTAATTCCATTTTAAACTCATAAAACATTGCGGGAGATACGGAGCCTGTAGCAAATGTAATGAATAATGATGGCGATAGTCATGGATCCCACATTTTGTTATACTTTATTTCAAGTCTCAGCAGGGGTGCCCAGAGATCTCCTAAAGGTCCTCAGCACCCCCATAGCTGGTGGTTTGCTGCAGAACTGCCTCCCGAAGTCCACTCACCCCACCCAGCATCTAGAAGTCAAGGCCAGGTGCTGGAACCTGGAAAGTGTTCTGGAAGGTGTTCAGAATACTTTCATGGAAAGCCAGGCTCCTCATGGGGACGGTGGTTCTCAGAAGTTGGGAAGCAGGGTGCCTCAGGGCAGGTGACCTAGCCTCAGTTTTCTTGGCTATAAAATGGGCTGAGAGGTGCCCTCAAAATGAGGGAAAATGGTGGGACGCCTGGGTAGCTCAGTCGCCAGTGCCTTCAGCTCAGGTCATGATCCCAGGGTCCTGGGATCGAGTCCCACATCGGGCTTCTTGCTCAGCAGAGAGCCTGCTTCTCTCTTCGCCTCTGCCTGCCACTCTGCCTGCCTGTGTGCTCTCTATCTCTCTGATAAATAAATAAATAAATAAACAAATAAAATCTCAAAAAAAGAAATGAGGGAAGATGAACGTTACCGCCAGCCTCTCCCCGCCGGTGTCGATGAGGTAGCTTCCCCCTTTCATGTGAAGTGTTCAGTGTGGCCTAAACTTGACTTGAGTAGGAGGCTACCTGGCTTTCATACTCACTATAAGTCAAGGTCTGTGAAGATCGCTCTATGCTTCTCCATCATTCTGTCCTCAGGGAACACATGACCCGAGCTGTTTTCCTGTGAGTTTTCATCGGTGATTACACCAGAGACAGGAGCATCCGGGCCTGAGGAAGATGAGCCAAGTGGACCCCCCCCACCTCCAACCACGTCAAAGTAGAAAGGGCCCCAGCACCACTGTGTTCAGCCACTTCCTCTTCAGGTCCTTTCTAGACCTGAGGGAAAATCTTCACACACAGTATTGGTCTGAGGTAAATCAGGTCCAGACCATGCAGACACAGAGAAGCAACTACATAAAAGCAAAGAGGATACGTCAAAATATTCATGGGTCAGGCCTTGGGTAGGCCTTCCACACACTCAGCCTGACAGTTCATGGCTGTTGGAACTTTGCCCAGAGGGTCCGTCTTCCACCAGTAACCCCAGTGACTAGGAGTGGTGACAAGGCCAGGAGAGGGCATGGCAGGTAAAGCAGAGACAGCTGGTTGATCACCCAATTCATTCCTTCCTTCCTACCAGTAGGACTTCATATTATTGAGGACAGCAGTGTGCTTTGATAAAACATATTTTCCAGTCTCTCTTGCAGACAAGACTGGCTAATAAGATCAAAGCCAAAGTCTTTGGTTTTGGCTCGTGAAGAGCTCTTTTCATGGGGCCAAGCTAGCAGAGAGGCTCTTCTTTTTTCCTGCTGCCTGGAACAGAGATGTGAGGGCTGGGGCTCTTGCAGCTATCTTATGACCATAAAGCAATTCTGATAATGGAAGTTATATGATAAGGAACTTGGAGCAGACACACAAGAAGATCCTATGACCCTAGAACCAGGCTTTCTGCCCTGGATTTCCTACCTTGGATTTCTTTCATGTGAGCACAGTGGAAATCCCTGTCCTACTTCAGCCTGATTTTTGGGCTTTCTGTGATATGTGGTTGAATCTAATCCTAAGTGATGCAACTGGCTACTTAAATCACTCTATTTCACTGAGGCTAATAGAAACAAACTTCTAAACCCTGGTATAATAATTATGTTTTCTTTATATGCAATAAGCAGCACATTCGATGTCTTATCACCGTCTCTCCCTTTTCTGGTTTTAATTAAATGTTCTGAATATCTGAGCTCAGGTTTGTAGTAAATTAAAAAACAAAGATGAAATTAACCCTGGGATGGAGTAAATGAAGCTAACCCACTCGTTCATCCACAGCTTTGATTACCTAAGTTGGATGCTGAAGTCCTTCCCAGGGAAGAGAATTTTTATAGGGCTGGGCAGGTAGCCCACCATCCTGTGTTGCCCGTGGGAATTAGCTGCTGGGGCTGCACCTTCCAGCCTATCGATTGAGTAAGGTACCAATGCTTAGAGACCTCGGGTCCCTGGGCCACCCAGATCTGGAAGCTGCTTGGCCAGGCCAGCACTCAATCCTTGCAGCAAGAAGTTAGACTTCTGGTTTTAAAGTACACAAAATGTTACTACATATAATCATTGTGTCTCCCTCTTAACATCCCACACTTCTCAGTATTGCCACCGGGCTTTCTCAGTGACATGAGGAGTTGTTTGCCAAATTTGCAACCCTCTTCGAAATTCAGGGATTCTAAGTTTTGAACCAAATTTGAATTATTTGTGTGTGGGGCGGGGGGTGGTGGTGAGTTCAATTGATTCTGGCAAAACACACTTCCTGGTTAGAAGGAGAGGTATTTAAGGGGCTTATAAAAGGGATCTGGAAGATTCTTGGACAAAAGTGGCTTTTGCTAAACAATGGCACTGAGTTAAGCCTAAGTGAATCAGAAACATACATATTAAATTTCCCCTGAAATCCACATGGGTATAAAAATGTTGGGAAAGGGGGCTTAGCGAGATGCAGTTTGCCAAACCCCAAATGTTTGAAAACTAATTTGAGTGTGTTAGTTTGGCGAATCACTCTTGGACTCATCTATCCTAGCCTCACAGTGACAAGACTTTCCTTTCGCCTTTCAGCCAGGACTCCCTGTAAAGGAGCATCAGTTACGGAAGAATCTTCCTTTGGATGTTTGCCATTATTTGAATCCTGGGGTAGAGAAGGGGCTGGAGAGTGGAGGAGCTGTTGAAATCTGTGTTCTCACGAAATAGCCTGGGGATTCTGTTGTCGTGCCTTTGTGGCATGAAAGTTACTCAAGCAGTACCCTGGAAGTTCCCCTATAATCAGAAAGTCTCTGTAAAGCCCATCAGATCTTATAATATGTTTAGGCATAACAGATGGGAAGCCTATTTATGTATATTGCCCTGTAGGTTTTTTTGATAGGGCATTATGGTGATCCCAAAACATCCACCCCACCCCCAGGGGAATAGACTAATTGAACACCTATAGCAGCTCCAACTTTATAATGTTTTTCATTATTGAGCATAATGCAAGAATTGAGTTTCTATTATATTTTAGTGTGCCATACTATATAATTATAATCATTAAACTTAGTTTATCAATTAAAAGACAATGGGCTGGATAAGCTGTATCTTCTACCAGTGATAGTAAGCAAGCATAAAGAGTAGGAGCAAAAACAAGAATTACAAATTTCACACGACTTAAATGGGCATTTTCTAAATTCCATGGATACTTCAATTATTGTGAATTTCAGAGCATCTTTTATCAGCATTTGCACCTGCTAACCAATGTCCAGTGTGGTCCCACTGCACTCCTTCGGGTGGCCACTAGATGTCATGGGACCAAGTTCAGTAGGAAGTTGCCACTAATGTTTTTTCCACTGTGAGAAACAGGAATTCCCCAACTTACAAATAAATGGTGCTGCAAAAGCTTATTGATAGTACCCAAAACTTTACCCGTATCATAGACACGATGCTAGAAATGGGGATTCGTGCCAAGGCAAGCCCACAAAATCCCACTCACTTCTTCATGAGCCTGTGAAGGGGTCCTAGTTTTGTGATCAGACCCATGTGCGTGTGACTCTCTGTCCAGGGAGCACTTTGGACCTGGCACATGAGCTAAGCGCTTATCACCCCTTTGTCCATTTCCTCTTCCAAAAATGAGAGTCACAATTCCTTCCCAGCAAGGTCATGGGACTTAACAGGAGAGCAGGTGTGACATGCCAAGCACACCTGTGGTAAAAGAGACAGGAAGACATCACTGCTGCCCACATCATAATTGACTGACAGCATCACCAGAGCCCTGTCCTGCCTGTCCTCAGCTCCCAGGCATCACTCCCTTCTGGGCGCTGCCTGATCCTCATCCTTTCCTTCCCCTCACACAGGCAAGACAGTCAAAGACCCTCTAATGGAAATTGGCCAAGAGACTACAGGAATTAGGTTTTTTTTTTTTTTATGCCAAAAGATAAATATATATGAGCCCAGGGGGCCAGACAGACTGGATAGGACTCCCATTAACACATTTATTAGCCTCATTCTTGAAGCTTCCTGGATTTCACTTTCCTCATCTGTCAGAAGGGGGTGTTGGGACCTCCCACACAGATAGAGAAACCTAAGTGACATCACAGCTTGTGTCAGCGCCAATCTCTGCTTGGTATGTGGTGAATGTTCCACGTAAGCCACCTGAGACTCTCATGCCAGTGGGACACACCCTAGTCCCTTCCTTCAGCCCCAGCCAAGAAACATCCAGCTTTTCAGCCATTCTAGAACCTTCTTCCTGGTTTTCTCTCTGATGGATGTCATAGGTAGCTTTCAGCAGCTGCAGACACCAGGGGACAGAGACCCTTCTCTGGCTGACTCCAGGCCTGCCCCCTCTGAAACACATCCCCTTTGTATATATTTATGCTTCATCCTGACATTGCAGACATTTCCTGGGCTCCTTCTAGAAACATTTTGGTTTGAAAAGCTTAAATGTGCCCTAGCTTGTTTTTGGCTCCCTTGTTTCCTATGTCCCATGTTAGGGCTGATTCTTCCCAATCTTTCTAGTGCATTCCAGCCCCAAGGCAGACGCTCAGGCATTAGAAGGGCACGTGCAGCTCCGTGCAGAGAAGGATCTCAATGCACCATCAGTGCAGTGATTGATTAGCCATGTCTGCCGTGGGCACCACATACAGAGCAGCTCTAGAAACCAGACTTCTCACACTGCACCTTGCACAGGAATCACTTGGGATCTTGTTAATGTACAGACTCCATCCCCGAGGTGGGCTCAGGATTCCGCACTACGTACCAGCTACTAACAAGTATCTAAGAAGTGTGCTGTCTAGAATGGCAGCATCAGCATCTCATCCAGTAGCTTTTTAGAAATGCAGACTCTCAGGCTCTGCTTGAGACCTACAGAGATAGAATCTCATGTTAACCAGAGCCCCAGGAGTTCTGTATGCATATCATGGCATGAAGAGGCCCACCAGGCTCTGGTCTCTGCTTGGCCAATACCTTATGAAAGGCACGCTTTTTTCCCACCCCCAAGCTGAAGCCCAACTAGTCCCGATGGCTGAAATGAGTCCTTTTCCTCTCTCCAGCTCTCTGTTTCTTTTCAAAGTGGAGATCCACCGTAGGCCCACAGTTCACCATAAGCCTAAGGAAAATCAAATACCCATGCCAGCCAAGAGCCAGCTGCCCCCCAGTTTTCAGAGACTCCCCACAGCTATGCCCAGAGGAATGTCTTTGCAGAATTTTAATCAATCGGTTTTATAAGATCAAAGCCCATGAACGCCAGGGTAATGCTATGAAGAAGAGGTTATATGTTCATTATATGGAATAAAAATTGTTCTTTAGGGGCACCTGGGTGGCTCAGTGGGTTAAGCCTCTGCCTTTGGTTCAGGTCATGATCTCAGGGTCCTGGGATCGAGCCCTGCATCGGGCTCTCTGCTCAGTGGAGAGCCTCCTTCCCCCTCTCTCTGCGTGTCTCTCTGCCTGCTTGTGATCCCTCTCTCTTTCTCTGTCAAATAAACAAATAAAATATTTTTAAAAATTGTTCTTTAGACTGATGTCGAATTCTGGGGCTTGAGCAAGGCAGGTTTAATGGAATGGGACACAGACTCAGGGAAGATGGGAGTGACTTTAGGGCACTTTGGCAATTAGGTTCTGTATCACTGGAGGGGCTGGGATGGATATTATCAGGTCAGGAGGCCCACTTTGGGACATAAGACCACCCTTCCCCCTGGGGGTGGCAGGTCCTGACAAGGTGATTGCCCAGAATGGTTCAAGTAATGACATCAAAGAGCCAAGTGTAGGCAGTGGACAATCAATGTAGGAAATGAGAGGCCAGGGCAGTGAGATGGCACCGAGCCTCAGGTGTCTTTGTAGGAGTGGTAACTCTCACCATTGTACATATTCTGACTCATGGGGCAGCTACATTATAATATACATATGATTTTGTATATGCAAAATTATAATTACGCATCTCTTTGTGTAGTCATTGATTTGATATGGGTCTTCTTTTTTAAAAAAAGACTTATTTTATTTATTTTAGAGAGAGAGAGAGAAAGCATGTGCAGGAGCAGAGGGAGGGAAAAGGGAGAAGAAGAAAAGGAGAAACAGACTTTCCACTGAGCGGGGACCCCAGCGTCGTGCTCCATCCCAAGACCCCGAGATCATGACCTGAGCAGAACTCAAGAGTCAGATGCTTAACCCCCCAGACGTCCCTTCTTTATGAGACTGGAACTCTGGGGGCAGGAACACTACCTAGTTTCTCCCCCATTGTCTAGCCAAGTGGCTAGCATAGCGGATATGCAAAAAAAAAAAAAAAAAAAA